>JAADVD010000062.1:0-100086 GCA_023334535.1 Pythium vanterpoolii
AAACACGCCGAGCATCGCCACCATCGCGAAGAGAGTCGCTGTCGTGCGCTTGGCGAGCATCATACTAGTCTTGGAAGATGGACGGCAGGAGGCTCGGTCGGAGGTGGGGAGGTGGTGCTGGTGCTGGTGTGGTGCTGGCGTGGGAAGGCAAAGGCAAAAGCCGAAGTGAGATTAAGCAAAGCAGCCGCAAATTACCCGCCACGGCTTTGACGTGAAATGAGGTGAGGATAAAGAGAAATGATGACGAGAGACCCAGTACGGATCCAACTCACTTGCTTGATGCAACTTTGAAGCGGAGGCCCTTGATTTTGAGAACCATCGACAACCAGATGATGTGAAGGAGAAGCGTGCCTCAAGAGAAATCGGATGACGCTGGGTGATGGCTGTACATACAGTGCGCGAATGAATCAACCGTGAGAGTGGTGCGTCTTTGGTACGAGAGATCTCACCGTCAATACTCTCCTCCCTTTCGAAACTTGAAGACATTGGCTCTACCAACGGTCGTCCACTTCATCAACTCACTCAGTTTGGTCACGTGATTGTTCTGGGTCCTTCGCCATGGTCTGACTTGGTCCGTCCCCTCGTCCGATCAACTCTCGCCTTCTTCTCACACCAATGGAATCCGCCATGGACTGCGTTCACATTCGTACTGCTCCTCGTCGTTTTAATACATTTTGCTGCTGTTATGACGACTACGGCAACGACAACTACGGGTATGACGGCTACAGTAACAGGCTTCATCGCAACGGTCATAACCAGCGAAGGTGCCGCAGGCCAATTCGGATACGATGAAAACGGGTACGCAGGTTACAGCCACAGCAACGACTGCAACAACAGCGCTTATTGTGGTAGCGGCGGTAGTAGCACGGCTACGAAAGCCACTACTTTGTATGGCAGCCATCCAGTGCCGTTATGAGCTTCAAAAACGCAAGTATAAATAGTCTCGCTGGGTTTGTGCTGAAAAATGTTCGTTTCTCACCTGCTCTTGCTTTTCCTTGAACACTTGATCGGCCAGGATGACACGCCGAACTATCTCGGGTAGCGCGAACGATGCGGCACTGCTGCAGGATTATATCGGAGCGAAGGGAGCCCTTCAAACGAGAAGCAGGAATCTCTCGTCGAACGCTCTTTGAACATTCTCTCACCCAATGAAAACGTCTCAAAAATCTTCTGAAGTGATTTGATTGGTTAATCGAAGAGAGCCGTGTGAAGTGGGTTCACGATCTTTCCATCCATTGACTGTAGTGTCCGGAGATAGTCGGGTGCATTCTTGCTGAACCCTGCACGATCTCATCGCTTCACTCGGACTGTGTGGACTGATAACCAAGATGTCCGTTACTTTTGGGCCATCGGCGCGAACTGTATTTTGTTTTCGCCACTGGACCATGGCAGTGCAAAGGAATATTGTCCATTCATACAGACGTTAGCCGTTGATGGCGTTCGCTCTCGCTTCTCGCGATGGGTGACGAAAGCGAGAAGGCGTATGCGACACAGAAGCGAGATCCTTTCGCTGTCCGTCTATCCTCCTCCTGTCTGAGTGATACCGACCATTTCTCGGCCGCTAGTCTCTCTCACTTTCGGATCCACACCAGCGCGACCAAATCACATTTAAGAATCCAGATCGATCTGTCGCAAGATTTACAATGAAGCTTCTCTCCCACGGCGCGTCTCTGCTATTGACGATGTGCATCATGACGCCACGCTTCGTGGTTGTTACTGGCTTCAACAGGACCGACTCAAATTCGCCCATGGGATTTGTGATTCCAACCGACACGGACACCCACACTGCACCGTTCATCAACGAAGTCGAAGGCGATGCTGCCTCCACGGCCTTTAAGAACCAAGCCACCAAATCCCCTACTACGCCCACCATGACACCAACACCAACACCAACACCAACACCGTCACCAACACTGGGGTCCTCCAAGAACAGCTCAGCTTCGGCGAATAACACGGAGCACAGCAGCCACGTTCAGTATGCGATCCGTGCAGGCACTGTACCCAGCCAGGGCGTGAACCTCGGTGGCTGGTTGGTCGCCGAACACTGGATGAACGCGGCTTCGGACATCTGGAAAGGACTCACAGATGAGCAAGCCAGCGCTGGTGAGCAGACCGCGTTCAAACACACAGACTACAACACGGCCGCCACTCGCTTCAAGCACCACCGCGATACGTTTATTACCGAAGGCGACATTGCGGCGATCGCCCAGGCCGGTCTCAACACCGTACGGGTGCCCGTAGGCTACTGGATCGTCGCATTCGACAAGCACGATATCAGCAACAAGAAGCAGTGGCAAAACTATGCACCCAACGGACTCGACTACCTCGATCGACTAATTCACGACTGGGCAAAGAAGCATAATGTGGCCGTGTTGATTAGTATGCACGCCGCCAAAGGCTCACAGAACGGCGCCGACCACTCGTCACCCGAGCAGCCAACCAAGTCGCTGTGGTCGGACTATCCAGAGAATTTGGCGTCAACGTTGGACGCCGTCACATTCCTCGCCGACCGGTACCAGCACGACGAGGCGTTCTTGGGCATGGGGCTCCTCAACGAACCCGGTGGCTCGACTAAGACCGAGCACTTATATCAGTATTACGAGGATGCCTACAAAGCGATCCGCACTGAGAGCGGCAATGACTGTGTGCTCACAATCGCGCCATTATTGTGGGAGCAGTCGGCCGCGTTTATGATCGAGGTTTTGCCAGCTGCGACTAACGTCTGGGTCGAATGGCACAAGTATTTTGTATGGGGGTTTGAGACGGCGAGCGAAGACGACTTAATGGGGACGGCGATGAACCAATACCGTGACGATGTCAACGCCTGGAAAGCCAAGAGCAACAAGAAAATGTTTATTGGCGAGTGGAGCTTTGCAACCGCGGGCAAATTCCAAGATCAAGCCAAACTCAAGCAGTTTGGCGCCAAGCAATTGGAGGTTTTGCGGACGGCGGTGAATGGCGGCTGGACGTTTTGGAGCTGGCGGATCTTTGGCGATGAGAATGGCGTGAATCCGTGGTCGCTCCGGAATCTTCTCCGCAATAACATATTCCCCACGTTGACATCGCCGCACCAGCAGACGTAGCTTGGTGATATCGTATTTGTATAGTGGTGTGCTTGTTGATCAAATATCTCAGTCACAGTTTTCATGAAATGGCTACATTTAGCTCTTCACGTTATATCGATTAAAAAGGGTATATGAAGAAAGAGGTTAACCTTTGGTGATATATCCTTCCATATATCGACGAGATCAAAAAGCGACAACAAAATGCGGACTGCCCAAGTGCTGGAAATCGGAGGTGATGGCGCGTTCGACGTGGACACAATGCATGAGAAAGGTTCCGAGATCGATCTGCAGGCGTCCGGTGCGTAGTGTCGTGGCCGTGCGCCTCACAGAGGCGGTCTTAAGCGGAGGTATTCACTCGTTTCTACACCAGAGACCTTGCGCGAAAAAGGCAACGCAGCGTTCCAGAGCAAGGCATTCACAATGGCCGTCTCTCTTTACACCCAAGCCATTGAGAAGAACCCCCACAATCACGTACAGCTAGCTGTCTCTATGCATCATATGCCCTATAAAAAAAGGATCTAATCGCTGGCGTAGTTATTGTATAGCAATCGATCGGCAGCGTATTATCAGCTGCAGCAGTATCAGCCGGCGCTCGAAAACGCCGAGCAGACCATCACACTCTCTCCCAAATGGCCCAGAGCATTTGTACGGAAAGCCGCGGCGTGTGAGGCGCTTGGGAACTGGCGTGAGGCGCTAAATGCCTATGAGAAGATCCTACATCTAGACGATGCAACTGAGATCAAGAAAGCCACCGCCAAAATCCAGCAACTCCAGCAAAAACTGCATTCACAATCCAAATCCAGTACACCCATTCAAATGGGCTTTCTCCACCAACCAAAGGCCAAAACGACCTCCAGTATTTACGCTGAAAAAGAAGATCTGGTCAAACCCGTGGTCGACAAAGCCACTGGCTTTACGCGAGTGGAAAACGACGACGAGAGGCGGTGGCGGTTTATGCTCAAGCGTCTACGCGATGGCTGCACGAAAGCGGGCGTCAATGCCAAGGGTGAGAACGTGGTCTTAGACGACGGGGTTTTTGCCAAGCTATTGCACCAGCACGAATTCCAGACACTCGTGTATCCAGGAATCCCCACACACCAGCTCGTCCATGCCCCAAAGAATCTCCAGGCACTACTGGAAGATCCATGGTACGAAGAGGAATTACTGTCGCTCATGCCCAAAGTTCAGACCAAAGCCTCGAGCGTCTTGGCAAACGTCAAGGCACGGGGGGCCGCCCAGGGCGAGATTATGGATCACACGACCGAGCAATTGCTGTTGCCCCAAATCCTCCAAGAAGCGTTTGGCCGCGAGGTCCTCGCGATGGTTCATCGCGTGAACGCGAAAAAGCACATGCTGCTGGCGAACGACGCCCGCACGATCGCCGACCCACTAGCAGACGAGGCGACCTGGGATCAATTGCCGGATGCATTTCTGGATACTCTATTTAGTCATCAACCACAGGAGGAGATAGTGGTCGCTGGGACGGCGGTGCTTGACGGTTTTATGGGGGACGACTGGCAGTCGCTTGTCACTAGTGACGCCCAACGGATGGTCACAAACGGCTTGCTGCTCGATACAGCCGCGGTCACGGGTGCGGGTCGCATGCGGTTTGTGGAGAAAGCCGAGTGTGACAGCGCGTACCCCGCCCTCGCGGAGCTCCTCACCAAGCTCCACGCCCTACCTTTTGAGATCAATGCCAAGCGACGCGAGAGCGCAACCCTCTGTGCGCAGTTTGCCCACTGTACGGCGCTCCACGAATTGAGAGACGACGAGCAGCAGCGATTGCGGCTCGACTGCGGGACGGGCGACAAAGACAATGGCTTTAAACTCACGTGCGTGTACTTTCTCACGGGCGGTGTGAAACGGGAGTTACGACTCCGGACAGAGTTGGTGGAGGAGGCGCGCGTTCAGAAGGTTGCAACGCAGGCAGATCGATTGGTCGTGTTCCAGAGCCAGCGTGTATTCCACGAGATGGTGGTCACTGAGGCAGATGCATCGCCGCTATTGTATGTGGTCTTTTGGATCCACGGCCGGAAATTACAGTGAGGGTTGTATCTAAATACTAGGGGAATAAAGCAGTCGCGTCCAGCGTGACGGCTTTGGGCTCGAGCTGTGTGCGTCGCCGTGTGGGCTCTTGGTGGTCAGCAGTCGTACTAATACTAGAAGAAGGGGTTCGTGTCTCGGACGATTGAATAGACCATGACGACGGAGACGTGGAAGACCCGAGCACCGAGGCCGAGGACGCCGTGCCCAGCATGAGTGCCTTGAGGAGGTTTGCGGTCGAGTCCATGGCCGACGCTGGAGCGTCTACCGCTACAGTTAGAGCGGGGGTACTGTGGTGGATTTTGGTGGTCTTGAGAAGCCCTGGCTTTTGATGCGGCGGCTTGAGAGCCGGAAGAATCACATGCGACGACATGGCGTACGTCAGCAGCGTCTCCTCTCCTGTTGAGACATCGCTACTGTCAACTGCTGGGTCGTCCGACTGATTGGTAGGTGGTGAGACCTTTGTTGGTCCGCGCAGGAGCTTGCCATTGGCGACGGGCTTGGTCGGCAAATACACCATTGCCACAGGTGGGGCGAGGCGATCGCGTTGGGTTTGTATGGGCCGTGCGGATGGGATGGGCAGTTCGTGCTGATTAGTGAGGACACTCAGATCCACCGTCGAGTGGTGTGTGGTAGTCCAGCACGCCAGGCAATAGACAGCAAAGCACGCTGAGCACCAGAGTCTCGCTTCTTGCTCGTCCGGACACGATCCACACAGCAGCGAAGGCCTTAGGGCCAGCGTCTCGTCCGGGGGAGGAATCACCGGAGTTGGGAGCACCTCGGACACTTGGTTGTTTGTGGGATCAAGGTTTCTGTGGGGTATACCGAACGAGTGGAGACGCGGCACGGCTTCGACGTGGATACAACTATCCAGCAGAGAAGCAGCAGAAGCATGCACAGCGTCAGTGACCTACGAGACGAGGGCAGTAAGCGTCTACTGTGGCCTAGTGCTATAGCATACATTAGAAGGCGACGTACCCGGGCCAGCGGCTGCATTGATTGCAATGGCTGATTGAGGCTGGCGATGAGTGGTTCGGTCACTTGGACGCGTGTGTGCCACGACTTGCGGAGTTGGACCTTGCGGCGTATATTGGCATCTTGCATCGCTCGTGCTTCGTTTGCCAGCAGCGCCGTGGCATGGCTCGAGCAATTCCCTACTGCCTGCACACCAGAGGGATCACCACCACTCGACTCCGTACTGTGCAGGCCGTTGTCACCAGCCCCTAAAGGCTCGGTATCGGGAAGTTCTCTCTTCCGGCCCGCATCTCCGGTGCGAAAGGCGGTCACAGACGGAGAGGTCTTGACCAGCGGCATTTGCTTTTGCACAAACTGCATGCCTTTTTTCCACAGGGGCATGACCGATTGGAGCTCGAACAGCTCCCGCAATCGCCACACACTATCCTCTTCTTCGCCCCCCCGCTCGACTTTGGTGAGGAGACTCTGGACGACTGCGTCCAGCGTGTGCACGTATTCATCCACATCACGATCCAGTTTGTAGTGGTGCATCGCGGGCTGCAGTGCGTTGCGGACAATGAGCTCTCCAAACGTCTCGAGGTCGACTTCTGTATGGGGTTTGCTAGTTGCGGCTAGAGTCGTTGAGCTGCCGCGTCGTTTGGTGACGGTACTCCACACGTCGGGTGGTGGCGATGCGGTGAGTGCGATGCCCACGGCCTTGCAGATCTTGGTGAGGAGCATGCTACACTCGTAGGGCGACTTGGTGCCTATGGTGGTTATCCCTACAAGAGACGCTGAGCTGCTGCGAGGGAGTAGAGATTCGTTATTGCTTGACTTTTCCGGAACTGGGAGTCGCGAGGGGAGGAGACTCCATACAGGGAGGAACCGCTGGAACATCCGCTCGCGCACGTCCAACGAGTCGTCAATATGCGGACCAAAAAGACCAACGCCTCGGGAATGTATGGGAGTTGTCTGTGGGGTCAAAAAGGGTTTTGTAAGGGTTGGCAGCTTGGCGTCCGCGGGAGTATGGGCGTCACGAGGATCACGGCGCCAATGATGGATCACCAGAGATTTCTTTGGTACGCTCTTCGCCGGCGAGTGGAGGGGATCCAGTGGAATTTCCTTAGGCGAAGCCGCGTCGATCACAGCGATGGAACGCTGGCGGAGCACAACTTGTCGAGACGGCTCTTTTGTGGTCACTGGCGTTAGCGGCTTCTCGCTGGGCCGCGCGAGTGCTTCGATCCGCGATGCCCGGCGTTGGAGCTTCAGGTGGGCCTCATTATCTACCTGTGGGTGAACACCACCGCCAACGCCAACGCTGGCGTTTACGCCCCCCTCTCCCTCCACCTCCACTTCCAACTCGACGTCCGGTCGCAACAAATGGTCGGCGTCAAAGTCGCCCCACCCATCGATTTGGACAGCGTCGGCGGGTGTCTTAAAGATTGCTATGAGCGGTTTCTTCCCTCCCCGACTGGGTGGATTGGTCGTCTTCTTCTTAATAGCCGAAGCCGAGGTCACAGGCCGCAGTGCTGCGTCGTCGGCGAAGTCCCAGCCGCGGAGGTCGAGAGGGCGATCGATGCAGCCCGCTGACTTGACTTTGGGACTGCCTAATGCGGCGAATGCTCGCTCGTCTTCCCCTAGGAACCTCGCCATTTAGCTGGGCACGAGGGTCTCTCTCTCAGTCGGTTTGACCGACTGAGTTGAATGAGAAAGGAAGGACACGCCCTACGTGGATGCACTCGCTATCCGACACGCGTTGTATATTTAGCGAGACCACGACTGAGGTTTTGAAATGCTCTCTCTCTCGCTCGCTTGACGTCCACAGTGAAGGCGCATGGAGGACGGGGCGTTCTCGCCACGACGGCCGCCGAGTCTGCAACGGCACACACAGCGTCCACCGGCCGCGTGTGTGGATGTGCAATGGACCTTTCTCCCACCGCAGTCGTCACGTTTGTACAGCGACGCCATGACGCCATCAGTATCAAACGCGAGACTTGTTGATCGGTTCGACAATGCACAGGCACGCACAGCGCTTCAGGCCGAGCAGCTGCGACTGCGCGCCACCAAGGACGCGACCGAGGCCCACGACCAGCGCGTGCTCTACGACCTCATGGGCGAGACCCAACGTCAGGCCTTGCTGGACAAGACCATGGCGGCGATGGAAGCCATGGCACTGTCGCCCACAAAAACGCAGACGACCCACCGTCGTCATCGTCATCGTCAAACAACAGAACAACAGCCGCAGCGTTCCCCATCACCTTCAGCAACAGTGCGTCGCTCGTCTGGGTTCCTAACTAGCGGCTCACAGTCAAACGTCGAGCTGCTGCCACAACGGAGGCTCTCGGCGTTGGGCACGGAGCCGCCCGACCTCGGCGATCTCCAGGACAGTGAAGATGCCGATGGCAGTGAGGACAGTGACGAAGAGGATCCTGAAGATGATAGCGGCAGTGAAACCGGCGCGGCGGCCGACGACATTCCAGAGCTTCGCGCGATCCGGGATCGCCACCAGCACCGGAAACGTGTCGAGGTATCCAGTCGACTCGATCAGGGGACGCAGATACGATGGCAGAATTCGTCCCACGTATGTGTTGCACTTGATCTCCCCACGGCACTTCTGCACGACACGCAAGAAAACCACAGCATCACAATTGGCAGAGAAGAGCACTCGCTGATGGGTCTTCTCCCGCTTGCCGAGGATGCAGCTCGTGAGAAAAAAAGACGCTCTCCTCTCAAGTCACCTACTCACAAAGAGGTTCCGCTAGGCGTGATGCACCCGCCGCTCGACTTTGCCACGTCGCCACGTGCTTTGCGTGTGAAGAAGGCATCGTATGGGTCGTGGTACGTACCCCGAGAAGAATGGTGGTCGCTCCACCACACCCAGCAAGAAACACTCGTGGAGCTCTTTCCAAAGGAACAGCCACCGCCAGTGGAACGTCACACCTGCCAACGCGAGAGTCGCAACCAACGCTACACTGGTAAGGAGTCGATGCAGCCACAGCCGACCCACCCGCCCGCGTGGCCGAGCCTGCTTCGCTCGCCATCCCCCACCTCGCTCGTACGGACATCGACCACGAGAAGGCGTAGTCCACCACGCACGGCAGCTCGTTCTGTCCAGACTGCTCGAGCTTCTTTCTTCTCGTCCTTTTTCACAGAAGCAGCTCCACCACCGACCGCCAGCAGGGCCCTCCCTTCTGGTCGTGGTCTCCCCAGCCGTGAAGTCTCCAGACAGGATGGTGTCTCGACGCCTACGAAGAAGGCTTCGTCGACGGCGGTAGCGTCGGACGCGATAGCCCAGCGTGCTGCTGAGCTTCAGCAAGAGATCTCCCAATCGTACATTGCACGCGAATACCGTGACTACCTCGCCGCGACTGGTAAACGCGTCCCAGCCTACCTGAACAATTGAAAATCAGACAACATGGCTACATTTGCGTCGAACTGTACCTAGCTGGAATAGAAGGCATTATAGAAAACACGGCATGATTTTTGGACATGTGGATCATGAAAGGTCGGAGAGGAGTTTAACAAGCGCATGGATGGGATCCTCATTGGCGGCCGAACACTAATGGACACCACGCACTTCGCTAGTTTGCTTCATGAATTTCTTGTACGACTACGAGGGAAGAGAATACCCACTAGGAGTTGCATCTACACCAGATGGGCATGACTTGCTTCTGCGAAACGCTAGATACCATGGCTCACTTTTTTGTGGGTGAGGAATTGAAGTCGGCAAAGCGAGAACACAGCGAGCGTGCCAATATTCTCAAAATTTGGATATTGAATAAGTTAAAATAAATCATCCGGGCGACTATCTGTGATGACGCTTGCTTCAAGTTCTTGCTGGAAATCGATTTTTCGCATTTCGTAGTTTTTCTTCTTCATCATTGCCGACACAACTTGCACACAGGGGAAGAGAGATGCAATCAGAGGTGCTCGCGGTGGCACTCCATGCAGAGAAACAGCATCTCGGATTTCTTGCCAAATTCGCACGGAAACTGGATACGGTGGACGGCGAGCCAGTGCTGGATAAGGTATTTCTTGAATTTCACGAGCACATTCTGGAAAAACTCGTACAAATTCAAAAAGATATTGCCCGGTGGCATGCTCTCGTACAGCTTGTGCTGAATGCAGCGCAAAAAGTCTGCAAACTCATTCACGCTCGCATCACGAATGTCTTCGTCACAAATAAAACCGAGCACATTTTCCACAAACGACCCGACCAAAGGCCACGAAATGCCTATGATAAAAAGAGTAAAAAACGGTTAGAGAAAACCCAAGAACGCAGAAACCAAAGAAGAATGAAACGAAAATGAGACGTACCGAGGCGATTCTTCACCAGCCCTTGGATGTAGTTGAACGCAAATGGCACCGACTGGACCATTTCGCTCACGCGGCCAAACGTAAATGAACGTGCAAGATCATAGTACTGGAACATTTCGTCAAGGTACGAAATCATAATCGCATGCAGATTCACCGCAGACAAATACTCGCGGTCCTGAATCGCTTGTGGCTGCCCGTTCGCCATGGCGGTTGGTGCAGTCTGGGCGACATGCCGTGGATTCCCATAGGGCGAATAGGACGGACTAGAGCCATCAAACGACACGGTCGAATTCGTGGACCGGCCGCTCGTGGGTGTATAGGGATACAACACGTGCTGCGGCGATGGCGACACTAATGCGCCAGTGTCCGACGACTCGAGAAGCGATTCGTAGTAGCGGTTTTTCGTGCTTTGGGGAGAGCCGTCCCATCGATACGGCGCGACCGGCGAATACTCGTGCGCCAGTAGGTGCATGTCGTCGTCCATCGCATCGTTCGTCGGCGCAAACTGCGGTCCAGTCGTGCGCGGCAATAGTACGGGTTCGCCATCGTCCACGTATACATCGTTAACGAGGTACACCGCTGGTGCAGGCTGTTGGTGCTGTGCGCGCTGTCGTTGCTGGTGGTAGTGGAGATGCTGGCGCATGATCGCAGCTTCGTTTTGGATTTGCTGGAGTTGCTGCTGGCTCAGACTGAGGTGGTTGCCGTTCATAGAGACGGCCGTGGTGTCCTGCAACGGCGCGAGCTTCTTGGACGCGAGGCTGCTGAGATCGTTGGCGCTACCGGCCATGTCGAGGCCGCACTTGGAGATCGTGCGCTTAAGCGAGGTGGACCGCGCGACAGCGGTCGCGCCGCCGTTGCCGGTGGAAGGCATGGGAGGCCGCAATGCAGGGCCGGAGCGTCGAGACTCCATATTCAAACTTCAGGAAATGAAGCAATTGGTAATTGTTCAACGTTTTTTTTTGTTCTTGACGGTCACGCGATTGGTGGTGTCGGTTGGTGTGTGCACTCGCTTCGTGGCAGCAACTGCTTCGGTTTGATAAGTTTTACTCTCTTGCGTCACGGAGATGCGTGTCGTGGACTGGTCTATACGAGCCTGGGTTCCAGGCTTTGATCAACGCGCGGGGTAAAGATAAATGCCGTTACCAAACGCTACTTTCAACAAAACGCGGGGATCGTGCGCGCCTGTTGTTCTTGAGTCACAGAAGAGAAAAATGGAGTTTCCGTCCCGCGCGTCAGTAGGGCCTCTTCTTTTTGTTTTGGTTTTAATTTTTGTTCTTGGCGCTCTTCGTTTGTAGGCAGTCAGTTCTGCACGCGCTGTCCACGTCCACACCAGATTCGGTTCTGAAAAAAACGGGAGGCTCCGGTCTCGTGTCTTCGCCCGTCACACTGCACCTCTGGTTGGATTCGACGACAGAGACAGGTCTATCAAGGTCGAAACGCGGCGGTGGTGGGACAAGCTGTTTGTTCCACTCTCCAGCACCAGAACTTGCACCACTGTGAGTCGGTTCCAATCGCAATCGCACACCCACCAACAAATGCGCGTGGAGTATGGATGATGGTGTTATGATTGTTGCCCTGGAGAATTACACTATGGGAAGCCGGCGCTGTCGATCGACGCTGCGTGCGTCAATACCAATGGCTGCGTGACGCGTCGTTCGCACACACGACGCAAGTGTCATCGAACGTGCGATTGGTCGCCTCCAGTGGCGCTGCGAGAGCACCCATTCCCGTTTTTTATTTTGTTGGTGAGCAAAAATAACCGTGACGTGATGAGGGAACTGATCCACCGAGCGGATAATTTGCTCGAAAATACAGCTTTTAGAACCATGTTTATGGGATGGACGATGGAAGTGTGCAGTCCCACAAGGTGCATTGTTGGTGCGAAAATATCGAATATTCAGGAGGCGAGTGGGTGAGAAAGACAGAACATTTGGGGCAGTCTGGGTTATCGATAATTCTTGTAATCTTTCTTAGATGCAAAAAAACTTTACCGCAGCTGCCAGACCACATCGGATATCCGTTTGTTTGACACTAATGGAGTCTCCAATGGCCGAACATCGGACTGGTGGTGTTCAAAGTTAGAGAGTTTTTATATTGAGCGGAACTGGCAACGAATCGAATAAACTCCTGCGAATCACAGGCTGTGATTCCACAGTAAAGAAAAATGAGTCTGAAGACGCAGGTGCGTGTTTGAAGAAATAAACACCAGATGGTCCGTGTGGCGTCAATCCATATTGAAGAACAGCAAACGGGTCAGCACAAAACGGGTCGAACACTGTTCAGATTGTGCACCGTCTCGGGGCACTTGGGTCGCCCGATTTCAGTCGGCATCTGGCACTCTGTTATGCCCAGTGAGTTGAATGTAGTTCACAGAGAAATGCACCAGTCGCATCCCGCATCCAGTTCCGGTTCTTGCTCAACAGTAAATAAACCAAGCCAGTTTCTTGAAGGAAAACTGAAGCACATGCGTATGCAGAGAGAACACCAGTTTTTCTACGTTTTCGACTGATTCCGCACGAATCGTTCGAAAGAATAGTGGCCATGGATTCGAGCGTTTCATCTTTCCGTCAATGCTGAAACGGTTGAATCTGTAGCTGCGCATAGCGTTTGAGGTGGACTGCATGCGCAACTCTGCGGCACATTGCCCGTTTGCGGCACATTGCCCACCCGCTCACCGAATGCTATGTGGCACACTATACTGCGTGCGATTCGAATGGCCATTCTCTGTGAAAATGTGACACGATACTATTGAATCTCACCCATGTATCTTCGAAAAGTCGCTACGTCGGGTTTGCCAAAGCACCGGCATGGGAGACTCAGTGACTCGCAGAGTACGTGTCTAGTAGAAGTACTACTTTCGATTACTTCTAGTAATTTATAGTGCTTAAGCACAATTATTGATTGTTTTGCTGTTATTCGGATACGTGAAACTGTATAGATTGTAAACATGCATGTCTCTGTGGTCCTAAACATGCTACACCTTACACTGTACTGTTACTGTGCATTTGAGCGTCAACGCGGATTGCAATGACAAGCGACGCCACTCATGTGGGGTCAGATCGGCGTTTCTCATCAAACCTTTCCTCGAAGAATGGGATGTTTCTGCCGAGTTTGCCAAGTTGCCATCATACTGTAGCTTACAAGGGGTTTCATCGGAAATCTTTGGAGGGGCACACGAAGCAAAGCAAAATATCGAATGTCTGAAGTTTGCGCGATGCTGACGCGGACAACAGACAACGTCAGTTTCATCACCCAAAGGATCAAGATTCTGGATTGAAAGACAATAGCATTGCTTCATCCACACAATCACGAATGCTTCTGAAACATAACAAACTGGACACTACTCTACAGCTAGGATCATGATGAGTCCGCAACGCTCATGCGGTTACTATTGTCGGTGTAAATGTACCCTCCGCGGTCCTGTCAGTGACAGTGCCACGGCGCCCTCGATAGCCAGTATTTCCTCCCTGCTTTCCCGATGGTTCAACGAGATTCTCGTCGCGTAAATACTCTGCTTTACCGTCATCACCCTTTGCATGCCGTCCGAATACAGTACTGTGGTTCACAGGTGGCTAACGGATGCGGCGGCAGCATCGTGGTTCTAGTTGGAATTGTCGATCCTTGATCGTTATTACGTTCGGGCTCCAATATTGAAAAACCGTACTGTAATGCCCATCATTCGTTTACTCGGCTTCAGTAAGCATGTGATACCTTCCAGAATGGTTATGTACCCCTTCAACTGGAAAACTCCTAAGCTCTTGCTGGACTTCACCATCAGATAGCCACCTCCGTAAACTGATAATCCAACTTGTCGACCCCGCGATGTTTCCATGAACCGACACACACCGCGATCCATCACAGCAAGCAACACCTGCCTTCCCTCATCGTGGCCCGACATCGTTGTCAACTGGAGACGCCTTCCTAACTGCACTTTCCTCCAGTGAGTCAAATGCGTATTCTTTTATCGTCAACGACATGGTGCAGTCACTCGCACCCCGACCACGACCACGGCGCAGTCTCACACTCGAGGAGAAAGTGGAACAGTGCGGGCTTCAGAACAAACTGGACCAGTGGCACCACCACACCAAGCAGCAGCGACGCACCGCTGGCTCGAACGCGACGTATCTCAGCTCGCAGAGACGGTTGCAACGCTTGACGATGAGCGGCGCCGAATGCTGCAGACCCAGCGCATTTTCCACGCGCGTGGGTTGCTCAGTGGCTCACCAGTCCAGGTTGCAACCGAGTACATTCGCCAGTTCACCGACGGGTATGCAACGCGTCGCGCGCTTGAGCAAGAGCAGTCTTACGGTGTATTATGGCGCTAACTGTGGTCGGCCTCGACTACAATGGCATCGACAAGTTGATGAAGCAGACGCAGTTAAACAGTCACTTTTTTCCATGACGCACTGCACACTGGATGCCGTCGATGTGTCGGCCATGCGACAGATGACTGCGGTGAACGTTAATGTCATCCTCCGTGTTTCTCCTCGTCGTGATGGCGTCTTGTGCCTCTATCCAAATCTCCGCGGGAACTAACAGATCATTCAACTACTGCTGAGCAATGCAGTTGAGATGCCTGGCAGATTGCGGTTCCTGTTTGATGGAACCGGCACGTGCACGTGGTTTGGCACGAATGTTGATTTCGTAGCGGCCCTGCAGCGTACGCTTGGCTATTCACGAAAGGTCCATGCCTGTCTCCAAGACGCTAATATCTCGTTCACCACAGGCCAGATCTCTCCTGCGACTCTACAGGTGCAGGCAGACCTGCAGTATTTTTCTACAGACACTAGAGGAAGCTGAGTACGTCCGCTGTATTAGATCAAACCGAGCGTGTAGTAGAAACAGCCGAGACCTACAAACGACATCACCTCTTGCACTGGAACAGCTCATTTAATATTCATGACTGCTTTGCAATTACAAATCCGGAACGGCTCCATTCATGCCAGTGATCGTATTGAGCCATGGTAAGAGATCTTAGAATGTACGCACACACAAGCCACAGTCGGACTGAGTACGAGTGTTTCACCAGTGTTTCTTTGGCCCCGCAAACGCTGTTTGCGGTACAGTACAGACAACTCGTGTCAGTAGGCTGGAGACTCCAACCACTATAGCCTGGAGTTCTTGACGCCAACAAACACGTGATCGTGAAGACACAGATTACCCTAAAAACATTTCTAGGGATATCTTCTGGTGTTTGGTGAGTCAATAAACACTTTTTCCAAGAACGCTTTCTAGAAAGCACGATAAAATTGTCGAATTTACATAACCGAACAATGAAATTACCAGATGGGTTGCCTTATTCACTGCTATAATCCTATAATCAAGGTGCTCAATTCCAAAAGTTTCTTTTCTGTTTGTGGTAATATTTGTTATATTTCATTCGACTTTGGTTTAACAGAGGAGGCTCTTCTTCGTTGACCTGTGGTTGTTCACTTCATGCACTTTTGAGTTCAGTTTCCCTTAGAGTGACACCTTGGAAGTTAACTGTTTTGTTCAATGCTCATGCATACAGTACCGTACAGTTCCTTCGTGAAACGAACGTGTCGTTGCAAACCATCTGCCTGGTGTCGATTTCTAGTATCCTAGTGGAGCACGAGCGAACCGCAACCAGAAATACACCACGAAACGTTGTGGTGGCGATGGTTGCCTCGGAGGCGTTCAAAAATGCATAATGAGCAGAAGGTTCTCGTTTCCGTCACAGCAAAGACGAACAGATTTGTCCTAGGTAAAATGTCTGTATACACTGCCTTCTATCAACGGTGGAGTGGATGATCCACCCGCTGGACACTCCAACAAATAAGCTGGAAGAAAACTTGGAAACTCACAGATCCAACAGACTACTCCATCACAGGTCTTCTTCCCCACCAAGGGGGGATAGGGATCCCAAGACATGGGCCAGTGCAGACCAATCTGGAGGGATAGACGCACCGAGTAATTTATGTGCCTTGGACAGTTTATAAAGTGAATCGACAAAAAGGGCGATTCACTTCACACCGAGCAACACTTACTACTCTCAAATATAATGCATTTTGTTCTTCTATGTCGGACCACCGCACCTATTCGCAGCTGGCCGGCATCGGTTTTGTGCTCTGTGCCTCCAGCAGTTCGTTCGTTCCCCCACAGCAAACCAAAACTGTTCTGGCCCACACCCGACTAACAGTATCAAGAGCCTCGACGATGGGCAAGCGCACGGCCGTAAGCGTCGCGATTGCTGCCGCTGGGTCCACGGCCGAAGACGCTGCGCTCAGGCGCCGCGTGCAGTACAAGATCTACCAGCGCCAGCACCGCGCTCGCCAAAAGAACAAAACGCTGCGGCTCGAGCAAGACGTCGCAGCGCTCGCCGACGAGGTCGCGCAGCTCGAGGCCCAATACTTCGCGTTGTCGTCCCAGAACCGAAGTGTGTTCCGGTCGCGCGGAACACTGGGTGGGGTCCCGGCCCAAACGGTGGCCGAATTCTACCGCGTGTTTGAACGCGGCCACAACGAAATGATCCGCGACCAGCAAGCCCAGTTTATGCGGGCGATCATGGCGACCAATGTCCGCGGACCCGACTTCACGGGCGTCGAGCCGTTGATCCAGCAGTGGCAAATCTATGGCGATTTATTCCGCCGCACCTACTACACGGCGCGTCAGGTGGTCGTCGAAACGTACGACGACGAAGTGATCGTGATCGTTGATGTCGGCATGACCATCTTGCCGACGCGCCGCGGCGCCATGGTTTTGTACCCCAGCGTAATCGGCGACGAACCGGCGATTCAGCTACTGGTGACCAGGCCCATTCAAGCTTATGGCTCGGTGCGGTTTGTGTTCGATGCGACCGCGACTATCACGTGGTTTGGGGCCGACATGGATTTTGTGACTGGCATGATCGCGGTCCTGGGGTCGGCCTCGCGCGTGAGTTCGTGCGTCGAGGACTCGACCATGTCGCTGTGCACGGGCCGCATTATACTCGACGGTACCGCGCCCAACAATCCCAACCACAGTGAATTTCCACGGACACGCTGGTACGACGACCGGGCATATGCGCGACGCGGTGTCGACTATGTATCGTCTTGATACAAGGAGGAGACAAATTTAAATGGCTTTGGATACTTGCACGATGCGTTCGAGAGGGGGACGCCTTGCCTTACTTTGTACATCCACATATAAATACAGGGTGTTCTTCATTCGGTCGGTTCTGCGTCGGCCATGAGAAACGAGAGGTCCAGGCGATCGGTGGTTGTCGATGTCGATGTCGTTGGTGGTGGCGTGTGCTCCTCCAGCGGTTGCACAGTCGACCCGCCGCTGTGGAGGTGGCCTGTGCTGGTGTCCAGCAACGAACCGTTTAGACAAAGACAAGCTCGTTCCAGCGAGCCGAGTGCATCGACCATTGCGTCGACATATTCCATCTCAGCGCCGAGCCAACGCACAGTGTTGGTAGCGTCCATTACAAAACGCAACGAGCCGTCGACAACGAGCGGACTGGACACCAAGTCCTCCAGGATATCAGCATAGTCTTGAATAGAGGGGAACACTGAGACGATCCCCCCGCGATGGATCTCAAGTTTCAACGTAATAGAGACCGTGACCAGTGTCTGCTCGTGGTCGAGTCGAGTCTCGCCGAAGTCGCGTACAATGATGTGAACAGCAGCAAAGGTGTCGGTATAGAGCCGCCATTGCTCGAGCAGTTCGTCGACTCCCGTGAAATGCGGGCCGTACACAGTGGGGGCCATCATCTGTCGTACAAATTCCTCTTGCGCAGCACAACTGGAAGCTGCATAGCCGTGCTCAAAGAGGTGGAGATACTCTCGTACAAACTGACTTGGCGAGTGGTGGCACGTGGGGCTTGCCTCGGCTCGGCGTTGAAGAGCTGCGTCGTGGGTCTCCATGAGGCCCGCCACCTCCTGGGTGAGCTCTTCGACCTGGGCTTCGAGCCGTCGCGTCTTTTCTTGCTGCCGCGCACGGTGGTGCCGCTGGTACATTTTGTATTGGAACCGCTTCTTGGCTGCCGCGTCCTCTTCGTCATCGTCGTCGCCGGTCGATGCGGTCGTGACGAAAGTACTACTCGGGGAAGCGTCGACGCCGACCGGCAATCTTCTTGCTTTAGTTTTCGAAGGCTGCTTAAGACACAAGCGGTCGGCCCCGGAACACGCGTTCGTCAACGCCGCGGACGTCGCAGGCCGTGCCAGCATCGTCTTGTAGTGCATGGAGGGAGGGTTGATGTAGATGGTTTCGGGCTTGGAACTGGAGATTCCGAATGACCACATAGGTCGTGGTGGCGCGGGCACGGGGCCACTCACTGTGTCGGCTTTCCAGAGAGGAAGATAGGGGGGAAGGGAGGATCCTACACGGTTCTCCTGCAAGGACGCTCCCCCGTCCCCTTTTTCTTTCAGACGAAGCGACCACAAATGGCCATACGCCGTAGGCGGTGGAGGAGATCGGGATGGTCCCCATTTAACCATTTAATCAATCGGCCGCGATGGAAGATTCACCCAGTGGCAAAACGTGCGTAATGGCCAGTCGAGGAGAATGCGGTGTGTTTTCGTGCCCTGCCTGTGGAACAATGTTGACGTGACAGAACACTTTATCATAACGATGTTTTAGTCAGAACGTATTCTTCCGGTGCACATATCCAGTTTGGACGGTCCAAAATGGCCAAATCTCGCATTGACGTATTTCGTAACTTAGCCATTTCTTTCTTTCTGTCCGGGGAACGCGCGCGACTTGCTGGGACATGCACGCAATGACTTTGACCAGCGCCTGATCAAATCGCATGTCTCACCGTTGCCGTGCACTGTGCACTGTAATAACGTGCGATTGCACGTTATTGCCAAATGTACGGTGCTTTTTGCTTCGCCATCAGGAGGAAGCTGAATGAGACATGATCTCATCACATCGCATTGTCCACCATGGATAAGCTGTGGACATGGCACGATGTTTGGTGAGTCATGGAGCCTAATCATACCGTATTGTATGTACCGTACGTCTCGGGCGGCAGTGGATGGTCCACCACCGTCCACTGTCTGTAGCTCCTCACTTTCTCCCGTTGCGGCGCGGTGACGATATGAATGACACACCCATAAAGTGTATGCAGGATACTAAATGATCGACGTTGAAGGCCTTTCATAGTATCGTCGCATGCTTCTCCTGGTCTCCATCCGCCATTCCACTCCCATCGGCTTTCTCTATTGTTACTGGCCTGCCTAGTTTTGGCCAGTCACCATCACTCCTCTAAATACCTTCAACATGGCACTATGTCACTCTTTTGAGACTAGAACAGTCATCCATTTAGAAACGTTAGAGCTACCATTTCTAGTAGAAACGGTTTTACTAGAACAGGTTTGTGAAACGACACGGCATTTTTGGCTCCGGCAGGTCCGTCCTGCCTTGCTGCTATCCACGACCCTGCCTCCGTGGCAAAGTCCTCCTTCCTTGAAACCAATATGGGCATCGTACGTGCATCCGCTGTGTCCCCTGGACGGCCGTCCAGTCGTCCAGTGTCCGCCGCCACCTCATCCAACCTACGGTCTCCCCGTGGCCTCCCCGCGCGCGTGGTCCATGTCTCGTTCAAGCTACGCGGCGGGGCCCAGCTCGGCAAAGCCGTGAAAGGCCGCAGCAAAGATGGTAAAGGCAAGCGTGACGAAGTCGGCACCGAAGAAGAGCGGCGGCTCCAAGAATCTATTCGCCGCATGGAAATGAACGACTATTTGAAAAAACTCACGCTCTCGAAAAAGACTTTGCTCCACGAATTCATGGCCAAAGAAGACAAACTCTCGCGCATGAACAAACTCAAGATCCAAAACCACTGGCGCAAAATCATGCGGCTAGTCAAAGTCGAGTCTCTTCGCAAAGAAGTCGAGATACGATCGCAAAACCACGAGCGTGACGTCGACCGCAAAGACGCAGTCATCCAAATGCTCGACCGCGATCTCGACGAAGCCGAAGAGCAATTCCAAATGGCCTTGCGTTCGCATTTGTTGGACATTGATGCGTTTATTGATCTTCAAGACGATCGGCTGTTAGGGCTCGAGAAAGAATTCGAGCGCGAACTCCGCGAACTCGAGCGAGAGTTTACGATTGAAAAACAAAAAATTATAGTCCAGCACAGTGCGGAAAAGCACGAGCTATTGCGGATCATGACAGCGGTCGAGCAGCAAGAGAACGAGAAAGAAGCCGAGGCACGCCAAGAGCACGAGCAGCTCCGCGAAGAGATCCGCAATAAAAATTTGGAGGATATCAATGTCTTGCGGATCACGCTCGACAGTACGATTGAAGAACTGGAGCAGCATTTCGAGACCGCGCATCTCAATTATTTGCAAAACACTGACCAGCGCACGCAGGATTTCAAGTACTTGACCGCCAAAGATCAAGAGCTTTCGCGCGACATTGAACTCAAGATCCGCAAGATCGAGCGACTCCAATCGAGCATTGCCCACTGGCGCACCAAGATAGCCCAGAACGTCAAGGAATGTACCGAGCGAAACCGCGCACTCGAAGACGAAAAGAATGCGATTGCCGGGCACTTTCAAAAGCTCAAGGGGCGGATGAACCGCATGCGCGACGACCACAAGCGACGGCTCACTGGCCTCTCGAGCAACGCCCGTACAGCCAAGCAAACGCTCGATGACGAGCTGGGCTTGGCCGAGCGGATCTTGTCACTGGGCGAGCTCGTGCGCAAGTTGGAGACCGAGCGCGAGCGCGTGCTGCCGTTCTACCACTCGACGCTCGCCGATGAGAAAGAGGCCAGTGAGATCACCGAGAACGTGCGCCTCGCTGTGCGGCCAGGTACAGTACAGTAGACGAAGGCTTGTTGGTCCGCGATGAGATGGCACTGATGAAGGGTTTATGACCTAGAACAAACTCAGAACGAAGAGAGCGAAGACCTGATCGAGTTCCAGCCGCACGGCGTGCTCAATGGCGTCGTCGTGTCTGAATGGGAATACCTCGATCTGTTTTGGAAGCGCTATAACAAAGTTCTGCTGGACGACCTAGCGATCAAGCGCGAGAAAGTGCGCTTTGAGCACGAGAACCGGGAGTTGCAAGCGATCCTAAAGCAGTACCTCGATGGTATCTCGGTCAACGACAGCGTCATGAACAGCGCAAACCCTTTGCTGGTCGTGAACGGCCGTTTGAAACTCAACCAGCCCGACGGCGCCGCCCAGAAAGCTAAGCCAGTGATCGATGCAAACCATATGGTCGCCACCAATCGTATCAGCAAGTGAGACGAGGAGAACATGGCTACATTTCCGATCAGATCCCATCAAACACGGGTACACTTGAGTGCAACTGTACGTTTTCATCTCATGGTCTCACGACAGCAAATAGGCAATCGCGTGGCGTTCCGAAGGTGGCATTGCGACAGGCATCGGGTCGTTGTCGTCATGGTGGTTAGAAGGAGCAGAAGATATGCGACCGGTCGAGAGCGAGAAATTCGCGTGCGCGAGCCAGTCAGCCGTCGTCTGGATCGATCCAGTGAGACCATTCAGTGCCCCGACAAAATCGATCTCGGCCCCATGCCACGTGACTTTGCCAGCGGCATTAAACAGAAAGTGCACCGCACCGAGTGCGACCATTGGCTGCGACACGAGACATTGGACTGCCACCTCATCGTCGGCGACGTGTGGCAGCAGACACCGCACGCCGCGGCGATTCGATCGCAGTGTCATGACCATGTCGACAATCACAAGCGTGGTCTCAGCGATCGTCCGCACAGTCGTTCGCTCGGGATGGTACGTCGCTGACGCAAACAGCGTGCCGTACAATTGGAACTGCTCGATTAAAGCTTCGACGCCGCTGAATTCGGGACCTTGCACGTCCTGGGCCATCATGGCCTTAACAAATTGGCTTTGCGTCGTGCTCTGTGCGGCGCAGTGGCCATGCGCGTAGACGCGGTAAAACTCGGCCACGAGGTTTGCTGGGGCACCGGCGTCGGTGCCACGCGAAGAAAACAAGTGCAAGCTCTGTGCCTGCAATGCACTGGTCTCAGCTGCCAGCGCATGGACGTCGTGCTCGAGTCGCTCGAGGCGTAGGCGATAATTGACGCGACGGCGTTTCTGGTAAGCCTTGAATTGCTCACGCCGTCGACGCACGCGTTCGTCGGACTGGTCGACTATTGATACGAGCTCGACCGACCACGTCGCGTGCTTGCTGCTCGTGAGCTTGGTCATGAGTGAGAGGTCCCTTGGGTGTTGATGGGATTCTCTGTCGTCAAGCGGGTGCGGCTCGTATTGTGGACGTGTCCGGGACCCGTCACCGTCGTCAGTCCTGTCCCTGCAAGCACGAAAAGCTAAGTTGCATGAGACGAGGTGAAAGGCGCCAGTGAAATTCTCGCCTCGTACAGCGGTTCGTGGCGCCACGTCTCATTCACCTCGGCAACCAGCCTGTGCGGCCTTACGCGTGGCTTTGGTTTATGCGAAATGGGCTCCGTACTTGCTGGTCAATGAGCTGCTGGGCGTCGCTGATCAGTCGCTTGGCGTGGGGATATTTCTTGCGGATCAGGCCGTGGCCGTCGACGTACGTCGCGCCGTTCGCTGTGCGCGCACGGGTCTCGGTCATGAGCGCATGCAGTCCAAAATATAGTGCGTCGCAGTCGCACTGGCTCTCGCAAATTAAAATCAACTCTTTCTTGTCTCCACCGTCGTATTCGTACGAGAGCACCACTGCGTGGTCATACGTCGTGGACCGCCGGCGACCAAAACCCGTCTTTAGCAGCAGCGGCGATTCAACCACGAGCGTGGTAATGTCAATAAACGCAAGCGCGTGGGCTTTCTTCTTAGAACTCCAAAGCAGCTGCGAGCCGATCGCATCGATGCGGAAGAGCCGCCACTGCGGCACTTTGCGGCGCGAGCGAAGCTAGTGCACCAAATTGAATATCAGTTTCCAGGTCCCACTAATAGTAATATCGCCGCAAAGACGAGCCGCACCTTTTGGATGGGGACGCCTTTGTTCATGGTCACGAGAAAGTGGGCGAGCCGATACTTGACGTCGCGGATCAAGCCGATTTCTTCGAGCGAGAAATACTCTTCCACGTGCTGAAAGGTTTCAGCCGCATTCGGTACGGCCGACTCGGCCATGAGCAGCGCATGCTCGTGGCGCAGCAAGTGCTTGCGGAACGCGCGCTGGATTTTGATGATTGCAATGTGGCGGATCTGGTATTCGCGGGCCGAGACGTAGTTGCGCACCATCGCCATGCGCTCTTCAACCAGCCGTTGGCGTTCTATCGTCCCCAGGCGCTTTTCAAATGTGGGGTCTTGGCGCAACACGTAGAGACGTCGCGTGGCAGCTCGTTGGCGGCCCAAGAACCCCCGCACGAGCTTTTGCATCGTGGTCGCGATGGTCTGCATGTCGACCGCGATGCGACCGTAGATCGAGGCGGTCTTGCGAATCAGTACGGGGCCGCCGCCGTACACCAGTGACAGGTACTGCCACGAGACGAAATTGATACAGCGATAACTGTGACCCAAGACCAGTCCTTGCCGTGGCGATTGCGGTTGAGTCGTGCTGCTCGGATAACCGCCGCCTTCTTTGTCTTGCTCGTCCTCCTCGCGAGTCGCTAGCAAGTGGCCGTTCTCTATCTTGGCTGGCGGATCCCGACCGCTTGCAACGAATCGCTTCCACGTTTCTAGCCACGACGCCGATAGTATGTAGAACAAATGGCCACCACTGCCGCCACCACTGTCGCTGGCGCGGGCGAGGTATTCGATCGCCAGCGCTTCTTCTTCGGCGCGAATGTGCGTGAAATCAATATCTAAAAACGTCATCATCTCGAGTGAAAACAACCCGCGATTCGCGAGCATCGCGATAACGCGGAGAATATACTTGGTCAGGTGTTGCGCACGTTCACTGGGCAGCTGCAGCTTCAGCAGCCAGCTACGTTCTGGAAGCTAGTACACCACCACAATCATCAGTCTCAACAATTCAATTATAGCCGAGCGATTCCACCTACCGCGGGGAGGACGGGCAGCTTGCGTTGCAGCACGGCGTGGAGCGAGGCAAACTCCGAGTACCGACGCCGGACAATGTGCTTGCGCAGACAGTAGTGGACCGTAAGGACGTAGTTGGTGTACGGTAGTTGCCATGTGCGCTGGGCTTGTTCCATAGTAGTTATGCACACGTCGAGCATGGCACTCGCCCGCTCGGTACTGGGAATGTCACGGAACCGCGGCTCTTCAAGCGGCCGTAATCGTGCGAGGATCGCTCCGGGTTTGTAGTCGGTGTCGGTCAGCAGCGGGAGCGATCGCAGGAATCGGTACGCCACGGCTTCGCGTTGGAATGCATCCCCTCCTGCTTGGCTCACGTTGGTTCGTTCCCCATTGTTGTTGGTACTATTGGTGCCGGGGTCGTTGATGTGGAAAGCGCGTTGGAGGCACAGCGTTCGGAACGTCGCGACGACGTGCTCGGGCGGCGAACCGACTGGGATCTGGAGCTCGTCGTAGGCTCGCGTGGCAGCTTCGCGGGCCTTGTCGACTGGTAGCACACCCATACGTTTCTAGCGGCTTCCAGACTATGCTGGGATGGAAGCGAGATGCCAGGCGACTGTTCAAGATCCTCAATACCTCTGACACATGATATCTCATGACGCAGGTGAGCCTTGCAGTCGCGGGCGATGGATCCGATGCAATACCCACTACGATCGCGCCACCTAGGACTTGACCATCGTCACGAAAACGTCGTGGGTTTGGTAAGAACCGTTAAGCTACACTGCGTTAAAGCATTGTTCTCACCATGTGAAGACGAATCACGTGAATAGGTGATCGCGAGCAATAGAGAAGCAAACATGAGAATATAAACAAGCTTAGACGAAAGCCTACCGTTGTGTCGAACCCTCGATTTATACCTCCACCATGGATGCCAACTCGCCGCCTTGAATCGCCAGCAACGCCTGTGGTGTTCCGTATTCGACCACGCGTCCTTGCTTCAAGACCATGATCTTGTCGTAGTCGATGATCGTCTGGACGCGGTGGGCGATGGTCAGCACGGTCGCAGACGCAAACTCGCGTCGAATCGACGACTGAATCAAGTTATCTACCATAAATCAACATGGTGTCGTTCAATCTCACCTCATCACTATACACTTTGGCGTCCCCATCCGTACCTGTATTATGGTCCATGGACGCCGTCGCTTCGTCCAGACACAAGATTTTCGAGTCGCGCAAGATGGCGCGCGCCAGACAAATTAACTGCCGTTCGCCAAGGCTGAAGTTCTCGCCGGCTTCCACGACTTGGGCATCGAGTTGTCCAGGAAGTCGGCTGATGAAATCGTGCAAATGCGATTTCTTGATCGCACGCCACAATGTCGCATCGTCCATATGCCCCGTCGGGTCGAGGTTGAAGCGCACGGTCGCCGCAAACAGGACAGGCTCCTGTGGAATGATTGCCATTCGCGACCGCAATGCCGACAAATCGATTTGGGACGTATCGACGCCATCGATCGAGATGCGACCGGCGTGGGTCGGCACGAGACGGAATAGCGTGAGCAGCAACGAGCTTTTTCCCGCACCAGTTCGCCCACAAATGCCGACTTTCTCACCACCTTTGATCGTGAACGACACACCGCGTAGCACGGGATCCGCGAACTGGCTGTACTTGACTTGCACATCCTTGAACACGACCTCGCCGTGCTCTGGCCAACGCGGGCGATTCCTCAAGTAAAACGGTTTCTTCGTCGAGCCAAATGGTAATTTGCGCAGTGCCAGCGCTTCAGTATCCACGTGGCAGTATTCGTCCGTGCGCTCAATACTGTTCATCGCATTCTCCATGTCGATGTTGCTTCGCACGATCCAGTTGAGTAGACCGCTCATAGACTGCGAGTAGCTTAGCAACAACCCAGCCATGGCGCTGGAAAGAACGGCATGCTCGCGACTGACAAAGCACGCCACGCCCAAGATAATCAACGCACCAAGACTCTCGAGACGCACGCCGAGCCAGCGATTTATCAAATTGAGTGAGAGGAACGCTCTTGTGTTTTCGTTGATGCGGGACGCTTGATCGCGCAGCGTACTTGGCACCATTTGGAACGCGCGGATCGTCACGAGTCCATTCAGTGTCTCGGTAAAGTGCGCGTAGATCGGACTCTTGGTGATGCTATCAAGCCGTTGGAGTTCGCGACACGACTTGCGGTAGTAGAGTTGGACGGAATAGTAGAACCCAAACACAGGTAGCAGTACGGCCAGGAGAAGAGGGACGCTGGATGTTTGGATAATCAATAAGCTCATCAACGATAGCAGCTGCGTGGTGAAAGCGATAACGGAGGCGTTCAATTTTTGATCTACAAATCTTGGTGTTAGAAGCGATTCACCAGACTCCGAGCTGTCAATTGGTACGCACCGATCGTATTCATGTCGTTCGAAAAGCGGTTGAGGACGCGTCCAATGGGTGTCGTATCGAAGAATCGCATTGTGCCTTTAATGACATGGCGAAGCAGCCGATGATGAATGGCTCGCGATGCGCTAGCAATCACAAAAGAAGTGAGACACAAGCCGATGCAAATCTTGAATAAAACTATGCAGCACTATACCTTAAACCGGCGAGACGACTGCTCAGGTCACCCCAAAAACCAAGGCCGATTGTAATGAGTGACAGGTACGCATACACGGACAAGTAGAACGAGAGTTGCGAAGACGACGTCACCGGTGAGCTCGTCCATTGAGTTAACCACAGATCAGTCGAGACTTGAGACACTTGCGTCGACACAAGGACGGCGAGCGCACCGACACAGAGGATGATGCCGCACGACTTGAGATACGACGCGTACACGTCCGCAGAGACACTCCCTTCGGCTCGCGACTCTTCACCAATGAGACGGGTGACGGGCGGAGCTTCACGTTCAGCGTCTCGGTCCAAGTCATCCAGCTTCAAAGATATCTTGCGCTCTGCGACAGCAAAGTTCTCCTGTGCCTCTGTCGAATGTGTTCCGTTGAACGTCTCCAGCATCTTGGCAAGCGGCCCGGTCGGCTGCTGAGTTGTCAACGCTTCGTACGTGCCCATCTGCACGATACGCATCTTGTCCATGACAATGATCCATTGCGCCGACTTGGCAAACTGCAGCGAATGCGTCGCGAGCACGCGCGTCTTGCCAGCGAGCAGTGAATTGGGTGACTCGCTGAAACTGCGATTAAAAATACTGGTCGACACTTTGGCGTCCAGCGCCGAGAGCGGGTCGTCGAAAATGTACATCTGTTGGCTGTCGGGGTATGCGGCCCGGGCGATCGAGACGCGCTGCTTTTGGCCGCCGCTGAGATTGATCCCATTCTCACCGAGCTCGGTCTGGATCCCATCCGGAAGCATATCCAAGTCCGATTGCAGTTCACACGACTCGATCACACGACGTAGCCGACTCATATCTCGAGACCCCCCAAAGACAATATTGTCTTCAATGCTGGCGTTCACGAGGTACGGACTCTGTGCGGCATACGAGACATGATCCGTCGGCATGTGGACGAGTCCAGCAGTCGGTTTGAGTTCATTCAGCAGCGCTGCCAGTAGCGTCGACTTGCCACTTCCAACAGGCCCAACCACCAGCGTCAGCTTGCCGGGTGGAATCGTGATTGATACGTCTGCCAGCGTTAGACTAGTCGTCTCTTGCAGCTGACTTGCCGTGCTCTCGTTCCATCCAAAATCGCCTGCTCGAATTTCAAACGCCACTGGGGGTGACGTGACTTGATCCATCTCTTGTGGTGCGTGGGAGAGAAGAGGGGGCGAGGTGTGTTCTCGGACAGCGAGGTACTTCGCGAAACGCTCAACCGAAACGTGCGCTTGGAATGCAAGCGAAAAAATACGCGGCAACGCCATCAGTGGAAGACGGAAAATACTAAACAATGTGAGCGAGGTGAACGCCGCATCAGCCGTGAGCGGCTCGGACTGGATATACGAGTACACTGCAAACGATGCGAGCGACACGAGAATCGGACCGGCTTGAAGCGAGACCTGGCTGAACGAATTCCAGTACACCATGCGCTTGAGAAACCCGAGTTCGTCTTCACGGATGGCCTCGACTTGGTCCAGCATTTCGGCTTCCCACGCATAAAACTTGATCACGCGAATGTGACGCAGCACATCGCTAAGAAATTTGAGTCGTTTGTCGGTACAGCCAATTAGTCGCTTGGAGATCGACGCGGCTTGGGCCGAGAACAACGCACTTAGCGGCACCAAGACCACCATGACCGCGATGCCGGCAAACGCCGCGTACCCAAGAAAGCGCACAAGGAGGAGCATGCCAATCACCAATTGCAAGGGCGCGGCCCATGTATAGTGGACTAATTCATACAGATATTAGAAATAACGAGTCTTCCAGTAACAAACGCAATGCATCTCTGTCGTACGTACTCATGTAAAAGAGGTCCAGCAAGCGATTCGCATCCGTGGTCGCAAGGTTTAGGATAAGACCCGAGCCGAGCGAGCTCTTGGTCTGCGACGATAGTGCCAGTGCTTTTTCGTGCACAACCATGGACAATGCTGAGCGCACGCGGATTGCCTCACGGATCACGAGGTGGTGGTGCTGTTATGCAGACGTCAACCGCAATGCATTAGCATACCGATAAAATATGTCTAACCAAATAAAACATACTTGATGGAGACATAGCGATTGACAAGCCGTGGCGGCAAATAGCGTCGCACTGACAATGTACCCATAGTAGCGCGGATAGAACCACGCTGACG
The DNA here is from genome assembly GCA_023334535.1 of Pythium vanterpoolii. Classification (NCBI taxonomy): domain Eukaryota; phylum Oomycota; class Peronosporomycetes; order Pythiales; family Pythiaceae; genus Pythium; species Pythium vanterpoolii. Next base: position 29,016 of record JAADVD010000062.1, read on the forward strand.
ACGCGTCCTCGACATACTTGATGAGTTCTGCACGTGAGAGAAAAATTACTTTTCTTTCGGCCCGTCCTAATACCGTTCTACTCCAATCCCTACCGTTGATGCAGATGGGTCCCACGAAACCCAGAATGTCACCCGTCAATTTGCATGCCCCCGCGAGGTACATGTTGAAGCCGAACGCCTACCGTAATACAGTAAAACCATCATCAACCCAGACTCACCATTCGTCAGCCATGCCAATTCCCAATTCGAACACGACCGAAGGAGTGTCGGTTTGGTTTTGCCCGCCCCTCGCTTCTATGACGTTCGAACAAAGCAAGACCCAAAACGCACCATGCGAATCGCACGCCAGAGTGCATAGGGGCTCGCGTCGTCGACAGCTGCGCATGTGCGGATCGCCGCACGCAGCTTCTCCGCGACCTGCTCGGCGTCGTCGGCCTCGCGCACATTCCATAGATCCTTCAGCTGGAGTGGCGCCGCCGCCCCTTGCTTCAATAGTCCATCGAGCCACGCAAACGTAATTTTCGAGAGCAAGCCAGCGCGCGTTTCCGGGTGGTCGCTGTCGCGTGCGTCAGACGTTCCGTACGCGAGCAGCGGGCGAGCTTCGTCATCGTCCCTCCCACGTTCCCAAACACGCGCACGCGCTGCTGCCATCTTCAACTTGCCGTTCCCTTCCCCGTGTTGCGTCCCGCCGACTCGGTACGTTTCCCTAGAAAGAACTGTGGGAGTGGCGTCGACCGAGGGTCCTCTAATTAGGTTTCTGGCATCATTGCTGGTGGGCAGCAGATGGCTGGAAAAGAACGGCATGTGATTGGTGAGTTATGAATTCACGTGCTAGGATTGGGTAGAAAGCAATTGGCTCAGATCTGATCCAATTCAATTGGCGCCGACCACCACATGACATGCATGCACAGTGTGCGAACATTCCCCACGATGTGCACTTGCGCGGCTGCTGCGGGGAAGCACGTGGCAGTCTGTGGAAGTTGCGGGTACCATTCGATTCGACACGTGGATCGGAGGATACTTCTGCATGTTATAGTCCATGGATACTGCTGAACGACAATAATGGCGCTCGCGACGTTTCCGTTGGGCGTATACTGCACAGGTGGTTCTACGCGATGTAGCCGAACACACATCGATAGATACAGTGCAGCTATAAGCGGCAACGATCCACACATGATCTGCACATGGTGCTTGGTGGGGGACATCCACAGCAGACGCCAGACATCGCTTTGGCGTAGGGCTCCGGAGCGTGAAAAATCAGGTCGATTCCATCACCCATCCAGCTCTGATCGTCAGGACAAATATACTTGAATCGCATGTGCATGCCAAGCACCGCAACCTTGTGGTCACGGCCAAGCCTTTAGGCTTCGGGAGAAACAGCCTTTGCGTGGACTCGTGGGTTTGTGACACGGGCAGCGTTCGATCACCACAACACTGCGATTAACTAACTGTCTTTCGTTGCCACGTACTGTACAGTTGAGAACAAATGGGTTCGCGTTCAAGCTGCACGCACTCACGCGCCCATGTGATGTGGTGCATGGCATGCATCTGGCTCGTCCGCTCAATTTCATTCGCCGCCGTCCATGAGGTGACAACACTGGCGTCAAAGATCAGGCGTCCACTTCAGGATCTGGGTACGGTACGGTACAGGATGGTATGTAGCGACCATTGAGGGACCCCAGAGGGACCCCGTCCCCTCCAGTAAACCGACACCTGGCGAAGCGAGTCACAGTACCGCAAGTCCCCCGTCTGCTTTTGCGGTTTTGACTTGCCTCAAAGATCGGTCGCGAGCCACGCGTGCGCCATGCTTCTTCTGCATGTGCTTCAATTCAACAACGCGGCGACAACCCGCCATCAACGGCTGTGGTGTCGACTGTCAAGTGTACAACGAATACAGTAACATGATACGTGTGCGTACTTTTCTGTGCGATCGACGAGAAGCAGAACCAGCTTTACACAGACCGAGAGGAGCAGCATCGTACGTGCACACAGCGGCTCGTCAACGCACGTAATCCACGTTCCTGCACTACTGTAGTTCCAGAAAACGTCGTGGCATCCTTTCAGCAAAGCAGAATGATGTTCAACGTTGCCATCCGCCTTGTTCGCTGGTTCAAGTTCGAGTGTTGGTCAACTGTAGCAGTTGCCATTTTTGCTGTTGACCCTGTCCCAGTTTCAGTTGCAGTGTCTAGAATGTGACGCCATTCCTGGCGCCATTGTGGCGTGTCGCTCCAGGTTTAGGGCCTACTGTGATTTGGGATGACATCAGAACGTTGTTTCGGCGTTATAAAGCGGGGTCGGCGTTATATGGCGTATGATTGGGACAGACAGGGCGGGGAAGAGTCAGAGAACGGGGATTGGGTGGTGATTTTTGGCTTGAAGGCATTTCAGTTCGCGCTGTCGTGCGTTTGTGGGTTTGGTGGGTTTGGGGGTGGACGCGCCAAGCGACTTAGACTGGAGCTGAGAGCGGCTGGTTTCTAATGGGTAGACAAGTCGCACGACCCCTCGTCTGCTGTTTTTCCCCACGCTGTCTGGCTGTTTTGCCTCGAACGCAAGTGTGGCGGAGAAGCAAGCGCACCAAACCAAACCAGAACCCGCGCCGACCCGCTTGTGTCGCGGGCAACACATTCCACGCTCCGTGAACAGTGAACAAGGGCTGGGTTTGCCGGTCGTACCCCTTGGTCACCGCGTTTTCCAACCGCGGCTGTCTGCCCTGCCGGCGCTGGTCAGGGCTCGACCAACCACCACACCACACTGTTTGGATCTGTCACTTTGAATCTTTCCTCGTACCTCATAGACGACCACGGGAGAGAATTTCTACCATCCCCAAAAAGCACCCAGCGTCTCCACCATCCGACGCCGATCTCCACGCACTTGCATTTGCTTGCTTGCGCCGTGCACCTTTGCCCACTCTCCATTTGGACAACTCCTCGGCCGCGACAGCCGAGAGGTTATGACAGAGGGGCCATCTACATTGCCAATTGTTCGCCCTGCCACCAAAAGCTCGATGGACACGCTTCGCATTATCAACGACGCCTCGGATCCGATTAGCATCCGACCGTCGGCGACTACCTCTCCGTGCGTATCGCACAAAAAGACTTCCTCCCATTTTTTGGATGACGACGAGGAAGTGACCACAAGGAAATCGACTGGCTCCTTCGCATCCCGTGAGGTATCGGACTGGCAACGACATACCTTTGCGGCCTTGCCGTCCAGTCTGGTTGAACTCGCAATCCGCACGACCCAAGAAATGAACGACATGGGCAGCCATTCAATGCCACCACGATCAGCACCGTCGTCCGCGCGAACAGGTCCCCTTGTACAGCACCTCCGTGTCTACGGTCGTCCGTGCGATGTGAACGGAAACGAACTCGTGCGAGAAAACGAACAGTCGGGCGACGCTTTCGTGGAGGTCCTGAACCCCGACAACGCAACCGTCTGGTCCCGCGGCAAAGCCGCTGGGATCCAGTGGACAGTGCTCGACGACAGTGTCGAAAGCGTGCACATTGAGCTGCTGGAGTTCGGCTCATCTGCGACGACCGTGATCACCAAGGACGCACCGAACAACGGCAGTTTTCTCTACACGAAGGTCCCCTGGGGCATGGCGATTGGCGACAAGTATCTTTTGCGCATCTCTAGCTCGGCCGATCCGTCTCGGTACATGACAACGCGCTTTTTCGCCATTGACTCGACGCCTTGAGGTTGTCGGCCACAGCGCACCGAGCCTGTCTGCAACTTGCCATACACACACACACACACACATAGAGCTACACCCTGAGATGGGCTATTTATTGCGGTCAGCAGACTCTTCGCATGCGAACTGCCAATACTGAAGACGATCGACGACGGTTTCTCCACAAATCTTTTGCTGCTTGCTGTGTCGGCTTTATTGGCCACTGGGCGCCCTTGGGAAGATAGAACCCACACGCACGTGTTGGCCACCTTGCGTCAGTCGCGAAGAAGGCTGCATCTCATCCACCTCGCAACCCAACCCAACCCAGCAAAGCAACGCACAAGTGATTCACGCCTGCGACGCGACATGTATTATGTATGAGGTGGCATCACAACAACAACACGTTGAAGAATTCGAATGAGTTGGGGGGCATTCCCTCGCGGCGTGCGTACTGTATTGATTCGTTCGTCCAACGTTTAGAGTTTAGAGAGTGGCGTCGTCCGCATGACGCGTTACACGTAATTTATCAGTGGTATTTGATGTGTTTCGGATTTTTCGCCTTTTTTCCATTCCCAACACAGTAATCGTGTGATTTGAAAAATTCATAATTCATAAATCAGTCTCTGCGTTGTTATTGCAATAACATAGAACTCGTCTAAGTACGACATTTTGGTGTATTTTTCGTACTTTGTCGAATTGTGGATTCCAGCCAATTTCTAAATTTGCGGACCTGTGGGTGCATCTTTTTTTTGATATTTCGAATATTTGAAAAAATGTAGAGAGAGAGAGCGGGAACGAAGAGGGTCTTGCGTTTGGAGCGGAGACGGTCGAAAGAGAAGGACGCTCGCCGAGTGTCCTTCCCCTCTCGCTCCTCTCGCGCCGTGCCGTGCCGTGCCGTGCCAACCCAGGGAGCTCTTCGTCTGGCGACGCTAACGTGCGGCTGTGCCGATCTGTCTCGATTGATTTGTAGCCATGGCGACTGCGGCAGACGACGCGCTGACGCATGCGCGCGAGATCGCCACGACCGTGCAGGAGACTGGCGCCAAGCTTGTGTGCATCGATTTCGACGCGACGTTCGTTAGCATTCACACGGGCGGCGCGTGGCACGGCCCGCCCGAAGCCTTGCGGCCGCACGTGCGTGCGCTCTTCCTCGCGCTCGTACCGCGCTTGCTTGCGGCCAACATCCACGTCGCCATCGTCACGTTTAGTCCCCAAGTCGAGTTGATCCGCGCTGTGCTTTGTTTGTGCTTTTCGAAAGACGTGACCGACAATCTCATTGTGCGCTGCGACGACGCGTCGTGGCGTCTTGACAAGAGCGAGCGTATTGATGAGTTTGTACCTTTGTGGATGGTCTCGACCATGCATTTTGACCGCGGCTTGAAACTTGCGTATGTGATCTCGGCCGCACGCGAAGCGTCGCACGCGCGCGGCGAGCTTGTCTGCAACCGCGACACGATCCTCATCGACGACGACGAGCAGAACATCCGCATTGCGAATGACAATGGCATCACGGGTATTTATTACGAGCCGCACGGCGCCGAGCCACGTGAGCTTTGCCGTCGCATCCGCAAGCTCCATGTACCCGCGCTGCCGGTCGCTTCTGCTGCTGCCCCACCCGTGTCGACGTCCGGACCGCTCTCGACCCCAGTCAAACTGCCATTACACCGCACGCCATCCAAGCGGAAAGCCGGTCGCCTGCTGTTACAAACACCTGAAGCACCGCGCCGAACGTTGAGTCGCGGGCCGCCGTCTGTGCGGTTCCACGACACACCGGTGCTTGCCAGTATGTCGCGGTCGAAAAAGTTTAGTCTCTGCACGCCGTCGCCCGTGATGAAGCTCAAGTGTACCGTCGACATGGGGCGACCGCGACCAAAAGCGGCAGCGCGTGCGCGGCATCGTCCGCGGAATATTGAAGAGGACCTGCACGATCTCCACTTGCTACAACCAGCGCCGCCACCACTTCCAGAACCGCCCACCAGTGCTCCGGGACGGATGCAACGGAGTCGGTCGTCGCCACCACTACGGCCGTTGGCAGCGTCCAGTCCACTACCCACTAGTCCAGACGGCCGTTTTGACTCGTTACGGCCGTTGCCTTTTGTAGATGGCGTCGACGGCGTCGAGTCCTGAGTTACTGTGTCTAAACTAACGATACAACGGTGTGGAAGTATGGAGATGACATCAACTGCCGTGGTAACTGCGCACGCACAGAGGTCATCATCGCCTCTTGATGTGAACCAAGCCAATATGAAATGGACGTAAGCACTGTTTACTGTATCCCTCTTTTTGCACACACGATGGAGCCTTCCAGCTTGTCATTGGATCATACTACACGCCATACCTGATGAGCGTCCAGCCACGAATGCGCGTGAGACGCGCTCGTTTTTTTCAGTGTGTACCCTCTATCAGTATTTGCGCATAAGATACAAACGAGGGGCCTTTCATCTCGTTCGACATGTAGCACTTCTCCAATCACCACATCGCTGGCAATACGCACTAGCTTGCCTGAACGACCAACGTTCTGTTGTTGAACAACATTAGACTATACGCGAGGATATGCAAGATCTTCTCTGGTATGTTTCAGTGTAAGGCCCTTTCGACGACCGTGACTTGCGCGCTGCGATCAAATCTCGTGCGTGACATGGATACTCTTGGGCGACCAATGGCTTCACTTGCTCTCCAGCGGGTTCTCGGCCCGTCGAGAAATCAAACCCGGGTCCAGGTCTCCGATGATGAGAGAGACATGAACCCGGGTTTGACTGGGAGAGACTCATCACAGGTGGAAATGTCCATGCCGGTATCTCTCAAACCCGTCCATGAACCATGCGTCATCACTGTTTCCTCTCTTATCTTAGTACACGCATGCAGATCTGTCTTGCCTCTGATGGCCATCATCAAACGTGTCTCAATCTTGCTACATTGCCACTGCGGCTTCTTCCCCCTTCTCACCTCGTTTGGATCACACGTTTCTCATGGCCGACTTGCGTCAGCGCCACCCTAAGGCGACGGCGCCACATGGTGCATGGCCCCCTGGTGATGCCTATGACATCGACGCGTCGAAACGTGGGCGTCGCACCGCTACGTCGGTGCCCAAAGCCGGTCTCCTGATCATTGCATTTCTGCTCTTCCACGCGGCCGTGTACGCGACGGTCACCTACTTTCACAATTGGCTGCCGCCGCCACAGCCGCTCGATGCGCCGCCCAATGCGTTCTCTGAAGCACGTGCGCGCGTGGTGTTGGAAAACATCATGAGCTTTGGGTACCGTCCTGTCGGCTCCAAAGCGAACGACGAGCTCACGCCTGAGTATCTGCTCAGCGAGGTACGGTGACGGTATATGCATGAATAACGGGGTAGACTCATAGACTTGTATGGCTTTGTGTGTTTGGCAGATTGAGAAGATCAAAGCCGCGGCATCGCCTGGTGTGTCCATCGAAGTTGACGTCCAGAAACCCACAGGTTTGGATGGTTACCAGGATAATGACTTCAGATTCGTTTGATGGGTTCTGACGCTGGATTTACTTCCTATTGCAGGCGCGTTTGGCCTTAATTTCCTCGCGCAGTTTCAGAACATCTATGCCAACGTCACCAACATTGTGGTCCGCGTTGCAACCACAACCCCTCCGGAGAATGTCGATGTGTTCGCTGATGCGCTCATGATTTCGTCGCACTACGATGCCGCCATCGGCGGGGCCGCGGCCTCGGATGATGGCGTCAACATTGCTATCATGATCGAGGTCCTACGGTATTTTTCATATTACCCACCGACCCATGGCTCGCTCATTTTCAATTTCAACGGCGCCGAAGAAACAATCATGCAAGCGGCCCACGGCTTCATTACGCAGCACAAGTGGACCAAACACATTCGCGCTTTTATCAATTTAGAAGCGGCCGGTGCGGGCGGGCGCGAACTCCTCTTTCAAACGGGGAGTGATGAGCTGGCCCTGGCGTATGCCGAAGGCGCCAAGTACCCTCACGCCAGTATCATTGCCCAAGAGCTTTTCCAGACTGGGGTGATCCCCGCCGAAACCGATTTCCGTGTCTACCGCGATTTTGGGGCCGTCGCTGGTATGGATTTTGCGTACATTGCCAATGGATATGTTTACCACACGAAATTAGACGACATTTCCCGGATCCAGCAAGGGGCGATCCAGCGTCTGGGCGACAATATCGTTGGCGTGGTCCAGCGCCTCGCCAACAAACCTGGTCGCCTCGCCAAGATCGCTGCGACGCCGCACAGTTCCAACACACTATTCTTTGATGTGGGTGGGTTGTTTATGGTGTCCATGGGGCGGACCATGGCGCTTGCCTTGTGCTGGGGCGTGGTCGCTTTGGCGGTTGTGTACTTGCTCTACTCGCCTATCACAGTCGGGGAACGCACAGCAGCCATCAAGCTGATGTGGCGCAGTATTGGCACTGGCCTCGGGGCGAGTGTATTGACGGCCGTTGTGCTCACGCTGTTTGCCCCGCTGTCGTGGTATACCATGCCGTACCTCGGGGCTGCCGTCTTTATCGCTCCGGCTTTGGCTGGCATGGTGGATCGCCTCGCGACGTTTTTGGAGACTGCGACGCCCTCGTCCAAGAAAACTTCGAAGGAGAAGCTGTGGCGGATTGAGGAGAGTCTCTTTGAAGCCATGCTCTCGACGTGGCTCGTGTTCCTCATGGGGATGCTCTTACTGAACGCTATTTCGTCGTACATTTTGGCCGTGTGGGTCTTGTTTCCATTGCTCGGTCAAGTCGCGTGCCACACTTTCCGGCGGCTCCAGATGGGCTCCGCCAGTCTCTATATGATGGTGTCGCTCGCCGCACTGGCGATCCCCGTGGTCCACAGTGGCTTTGTGCTCACGCTTGCGTTCATGTTTTTCATTCCGCTCATGGGTCGCTGCGGCGGCGTGCCGCCACCCGACATCCTCCTCGCGCTCGTCCTTGGTATGAGCCTCATGGTAGGACTGAACCACTCCCTTACTACTTCTCACATGCCATCGGACTGATGTCTCCTCTTGCTTGTCCTATAGGTCATGCTGTCGTACTCGAGTCGCTTCTTCTGCTTTGTCTCGGTCCCGACCCTGCGTCACTTACGGAATCTTCTCATGGCGATCACCGTCGGCGTTGTCCTGGTCTCCACCACAGTGTACGTTTCTCCTCTCCCCTCGTTATTCTCCCCACGTCTCATTTCTATCTTCTCGTCGTAGAAACCCCTACTCGGAAATTACACCGAAGCGCGTCATGCTACAACACCTCCATCGCGAGTTTGTACTGCCGAACGGCACGGTCGCGACCCAGGACTCGGGGCTCTGGCTCAACACCATGGACTTTCGCGGCGTCGCCCCGCTCAAACCGTTTCTCGCCCATACGCAGTGGAAAAACGCCTCGCTGCTCGCACCGCCGCCCACGCTCACCGACACGTTTGATATCTATGGGGATATGCCGTATGGATTGCCGGTGCGGGATTTTGTCCCCGAGCGATTTTCGTGGTACTTGCCGACGACACCGCCCGTGTTTACTGCGAGCGAATGGCAGCCGCATCTCGACGTTGTCTCGTCTACGTTTGATCCCGCGACGAATCGCCGCACGATCCACGTGCGTTTTACTGGACCGGCACATCTTGATCTCTTTATTGACGCCACCAAGACCACGCTCACGTCGTGGTCCATGGGCGAAGGCGAGAGCGGCCCAGCACCGCATGCCGACGGCACCTACATTCTACATTTTGCAACGGGTACGCCGCCGGCGCACTTTGAATTTTGGCTCGAAGCGGAGGGAGACAAGGCCATGGAGGTGGGTGTCGTAGGCCACCATTTAGAGAAGCGCACGCCGCAGATGCAAGAACTCGTTGCGGCATTGCCGCACTGGGTTGATACGCTCGAATTTGTCTCGACTTGGAGTACCCAGACAATCTGATCTGATCTTTGGGGGGATGTTGAAGTTGGGTTCCCTCAGAAACACATAGAATCTATAAACCGATCGTATTAATTGTACCGAAACGGAAACATCAAACCCGTCGCGAATTGGATCCAAAGCGTGCGGATCTTTTTGTTCCTAGACAAAAAATCCAGCGAGAACAACTTTGGCTCCCACAAATTGCCATGGCGGAATTGCGTCGGCGCCATCGTCCTCCACATGACGCCAATGGGCCATCCGTCCTAGCGGGGAAGGAGGAGGAGCCGCCGCTCAAACCTCCTCATGACTCGTTGGCGTCGATACCCAAAGCCGGTCTCTTGATCATTGCATTTCTCCTCTTCCACGCGGCCGTATTTGCAACAATCGCCCACTTTCACAACTGGCTGCCGCCGGCACTGCCACTCGATGCGCCAGCCAATGCGTTCTCTGAAGCGCGTGCGCGCGTGGTTTTGGAAAACATCATGAGCTTTGGGTACCGTCCTGTCGGCTCCAAGGCCAATGACGAGCTCACCCCCGCTTACCTACTCAGCGAGGTAAGCTTTTCCAATAATCCAAGAGTACTTCCAAGTAGCGTATTGATAATACCGAATATCCGGTAAATTGTGGTGATGATAGATTGAGAAGATCAAAGCCGCGGCGCCGCCTGGTGTGTCCATCGAAGTCGACGTCCAGAAACCCACCGGTAGGCGACAGCATCTGAATCTGGAACTGGCTCCGCAGACTGGATGGTGCTCATCGTAATGATTCTCTGTAGGTGCATTTGGTCTCAATTTTCTCGCGCAGTTTCAGAACATCTATGCCAACGTCACCAACATTGTGGTCCGCCTCGCCACGACCTCTCCCCCGGATGACGTAGACGTCTTTAACAATTCGCTCATGCTATCGTCGCATTACGACGCAGCGTTTGGCGCGGCCGCGGCCTCGGATGATGGTGTCAACATTGCCATCATGATCGAGGTCCTACGGTATTTTTCATATTACCCACCGACCCATGGTTCGCTCATTTTCAATTTTAACGGCGCCGAAGAAACGATCCTCCAGGCAGCCCACGGCTTCATTACGCAGCACAAGTGGACCAAACACATTCGCGCCTTTATCAATTTAGAAGCGGCTGGCGCTGGCGGGCGGGAGCTACTTTTCCAGACCAGTAGTGACGAGCTTGCGTGGGCGTATGCCGAAGGCGCCAAGTACCCCCACGCGAGTATCATTGGTGAAGAAGTCTTTCAGACCGGTGTGATTCCAGCCGACACGGATTTCCGCGTCTATCGGGATTTTGGCGGCATAGCCGGCATGGATTTCGCTTATATCGCCAATGGATATGTGTACCACACCATGCTGGACGACATTTCCCGGATCCAGCAAGGTGCTATCCAGCGACTCGGCGACAATATCGTTGGTGTGGTCCAGCGGATCACGAACGAACCAGGGCGACTGGCCAAGGTCGCCTCAACACCGCACAGTTCCAACACACTATTCTTCGATGTCGCCGGCCTCTTCATGGTCGCCATGGGCAAGCCTCTCGCGTATCAGATCTGCACCGGCGTCGCATTAGTGGCGGCATTGTATTTAATACAGTCGCCGAGCAGGATGGGCGAACGGCTGGCGGCCATAAAACTCATGTGGCAGTGTATCGGTGCGGGTCTCGTCGCCAGCCTTGTCGTCGCAATCGTGCTCACGCTGTTTGCACCGCTGTCGTGGTATACCATGCCCTACCTTGGTGCCGTCACGTTTCTGTCGCCGGCACTCGCCGGCATGCTCGATCGTCTCGCCACATTTCGACACTGCAAAAATAACGAGACACCCGAGAGTCTCTGGCGTTTGGAGCAGAGTCTTTTTGAAGCCATGGTCACCACGTGGCTTCTCGGGTTGCTCGTGATGCTGAGTCAGAATCTGCTCTCGTCGTACATCATGGCCGTGTGGATTGCGTTTCCATTAATCGGACAGATCCTCTGTCGCCTGTTGCAGCGCTGGAGGCTGCTGTCATCCGGTTTGTACATTCTCGTCTCGCTCGTGGCTGTTGCGATCCCTGTCATCCACAGTGGCTTTGTGCTCGTGCTCGCGTTTATGTTTTTCATGCCGCTGCTCGGCCGGTCCGGTACGCTGATTCCCCCCGACATTGTGGTCGCGATTGTTTTTGTCCTCAGTGCCGTGGTGCGTTTGAATTTGAGTGGGCTGGTGAGTGTACTCACCACTTAACAGTGACTAACTCTCCTCCACTCTCTCCCTCTGTAACCCCGACCAGGTTATGCTGTCGTACTCCAGTCGCTTCTTCGGTTTCGTGTCGCCCACCACGCTCGTCATATTGCGCAACGTTCTCATTGGCGTCTCCGCGATTTCGCTACTGATATCCACAATGATGTACGTCTAACATCTATCAGATCCTCTCTGGCCTAGTCATACTCACTACATCACTTGGGTGGTTAGCAATCCCTACTCATCCATTACGCCCAAGCGGCTCATGATACAGCATGTTCACCGCACTGTTGTGCTGCCGAACGGCTCGGTTGCCTCGGAAGATGCCGGCATTTGGCTAAATGCTGTCGATTTTCGTGGGCTCGCATCGATTAAGCCGTTTCTCGCAACGACACAGTGGAAGCACGCTGCCCTCGTGCCGCCGCCCCAGGCCTTGGTTGATAAGCTAGAGCTCTATGGCAACATGCCGTTCGGGAAGCCCGTGCGGGAGATGCTGCCGGAGCGGCACTCGTGGTACTTGCCAACCGCGCCGCCCGACTTCACTGCCAGCGAGACGGTGCCCGAGCTTCAAATCGTGTCGTCGAAATTCGATGCAGCAACGAACCGCCGCACCGTCCATTTGCTGTTTACAGGACCAGCCCACCTTGGTATCTTTATCGATGCGACCAAGACCACGCTCACATCGTGGTGCGTTCTGTTGACTATGGATAGACCCGAAGCCTTGGGGTCTACAAATTCGATAGTCTCCGGGTCTATCCGATTCCGGTGTTGCACGATGCGAGGACTAACCATAGTTTGCGACTGTTCCAAAGGTCGATCGGGGAAGGCGTGAATGAGCCCGCGCCGCACAAGAACGGCACGTACATTTTGCAGTTCGCAACGGGCTCGCCGCCCGCCGCATTTCATTTTTGGCTCGAGGCCGAGACTGCAGACTCGATTGAACTGAGCATCGTGGGTCACCACTTGGAAAAACGCACGCCACCGATGCGCGAGTTGATGGCAGCGTTGCCAGAGTGGACACACAGTGCTGGCTTTGTATCGACATGGAGCATGCGCTCGGTGTGATGAGCCTTTGCGACTTGCGCGATAGCCTGCATGTGCTTCGATATGAAATAATTATACCATCAGAATGGATAATTGCCTAATATCGATGCTGCAGATTATTAGATGTCTTAAAAGTATTGATAATTAATAACCTCTTTAAAATGATCGGGAATCTTATAGTTTAGAACTCCGCTTAAAGACTGATAAATGGTTGAGGTGAAATGTCATATTTAGATAAACTGCGGTGTACTGATTTGTATCGCAACAAGTAGTGCCATAAAAAGAACGACTGGACAGAAAGCCCAATCAGACGGGAGGGGTAACTCACTCAGAGTTGTATCCATATACCGGTATTTCATGATTAGATGTTGAAGCGACTTTGTGAAGCTCATCCATTTCTCACATCTTCTCCGCTTCTTCCCCAGCCAACATTGGGATGGCGCAGATCTATTAAAAGCGTACTATTGATGCGAGAAGGACATCCGTCGATTGAAATTGCGAAGAACAATCGAGGAAGTGCAACGAAAGCAAGGAATAGGGTCCAAAGAATCGGATAAAGACGTTCCTCGCCGGAATGCCAATCGGCTACGATCCACATCAAGTGTATTGATACGCTTGCTACGATCTCACGGAGACCTAGCTCAAAAGGCCGATGCAGGGTGACTTCACCAAGAATTTTCTGCTCCCATTTTAATGTGGATTAGTCGGTGACCTTTCCCCCACACTGAATTCTGACAAAAAGCCCGTGTCGCAGCGGTACCTCGCTTGGTAAGTTCAAGCGTCGTGTACACGATAATCTCACATGTTACATCGCTTTTCAGTGCGTGCCGTCACCGCCACAATCTAGGCTGCAGTCACAGTAGCAACAATACCCTCGACCGGTGATTTGAAAGCAGAGTCCGCACCCGTGTAATTGTTGTGGCTCGATAATTTTAAAACATCAGCCGGTAACACGAGTAACCAAGAGTCTGCTTCAAATGATACAAAGTCAGGGATCTCCGCAGCGGCCAACGACCAGCCAGGACTATATCCATTAACGAGCATTAGCAGGAAAAGCAATCCATCACGTACGTCGCGACCGCACGGCGCGTGCTCGAACCCAATTCGCCCATCGGTCAACGAACGGCACAAATATTGATACACCGGCTTGAGTACTCTAGTGAACGAGCCAGAGCTCAATTCGGTAACTACGAGGATCTGAGATCACGTTTCACAACGACAAACAAGTACTTGGCCGTCGTTATGCCACGGTAACGTTAAACGGTGTTGTCGTTGTATCAGTACACAAGAGAGGAAGACAGTGGGTTTCGCACTGAACCCACATTGGTTCTTTTTGGTGTACTAGATTTGAGCCGTCGGAGAAGTCGGTCTCTGGTAACACAATCCACACCCGTGTGGACTGAGCTGACGCCACACTGACGTCAGTTCAGTGTTTGTTTTGTGGCAAACTGGAGATCCTCAACGGACTGTCAATTAGGAAATTTCAGTTCATGCGGCGGCTGTCCAGTTCTCGGTCAGGATAGAAACTCATTCTCACTACATCCGATACCCCATCATATTGTTCAGATTATCATCTTCTACAAGTTTAATACCTTCTGCTTGGTGTGGATGTTGGTCACAACTGGTTCAGATACTCATTGTGGAAGGTCCGCCTTTGCAGCTGTTACGCACCCCCACTATGCCGTCACATCGTGAGTGACTACTATGGGTCTGTCCGTCCGTTCGTGGTGGTGTCGTGGTCCATACCGCTAAACTTTGTGGCAGTATAGAGCGCGGCGCATCTGCCCATCTGTACTGTACTGGACCGTGACCCTCGGCGCTGCATCGCTGCACTTGCTCCGCGTTGATCGAGAGATCGGAATCCCGGACTCCTACCAGCCCGACATCGCAGTCCCCCCTCCCACTTTGACTTCACGACAAGACTCCACAATGATGTCGTTTTTCTCGAAGCGGAAACATGGCGGCAAGAGCAACAGCGACTCGAGTCTCTATCCGCCGCCATCCATCACCACACGTCGCGCTAATACCAATGGCCCCGAGGCGCTCGACCTCGCCACGTCGTCGGCGTCCGCGGCGGCCGTCCCGCCGTCGGCGCCATGGGACGGCAAATGCCAACAGTGCCGGAAACTCATGTCGCGCTGCCTCTGTCATGAAGACACGGGTCATAAACAAAGCAGCTCTGCGCGTGCGAACCAGCGAGGCGCTTCCAAGACGCGCAGGTACGAGCCGAACACACCTTGCTTTTCTGACGATGCTTCTCGCTAACTCAATCTTCTTTTTTATTAGTAGTCCGACCGACGACGACGAATCAGCGAACGATAAGCGGCATTTGCTCGAGACGCTCTCAGGCATGCACCAGTCGCGCCAGCGCTCGCGCGTACCGCTGAAGATGACGCAAGACCGCATGCGCGAACGCCGCGTGCGCGAGTCCCAGCGCTTTTCCAACCACGCGATTTTGTCAGCATCGACGTCGTCCATTCCAGTGACGCCGTCGCCGCACGGGTTTTTGCCCACGCGTTCCGTCGGTCCGAGCAAATCGACCGGTCATGACCAGGACGCAGCGTCGCCGTCGGGTCGGTATACCCGGTCGTATCCCGATGCTAAATGGCGGTCGTCGACCGCGATCACCAGCACCATGCGACTCGCCCATGACCGCGAGACGGCGCCGCCACGTAGTGCGGCGCAGCCCAAGAATTTGCTGGCGTACGACAGCAAAAAGACCACGAATCGCTTCAACCACGCGGCCAGCGCAGCGTCCCCTGTGACCATGCCTACGGCGGCCATGATGACCCAGCCCCAGGCGCTGAAGCGAACCGAGAGCGGGAATTTGTACATTACAAAACCCATTTCCAGACGCAAACCGGGCGAGCCGAAGCCCGATTTTTCCCGTGTCTGGGAGTTGTAGTCGCGACTCGATGGAATTGAAAACCGACGACTTAATTATCTGGGCCAGGCAGACGACGCAGTCGACTGGACCCACGCGTGTAGTATTTGTCTTTTGCATGGAATATCACAACAATTTGATCCACTTGTCTTCTATCTATCGATCCACCATATATACTGTATTGCCGTGTCGAAATCAAAAGAGAGCAAATCTATTTCTTCTTGTTCTTGCTCTTGCTCTTCTTGCTTCCACTCTTAGTCTGCTGCCCGCGTGCCGTGGCCTCTTCTTCTTCTCGGATGAGATCGTCGGCGAGTTGCTCGGGCGACCGGAACGTCGATGCGAGGTTAACGGCACCCGCGACCGGGCCTGATTCGACCCGCGAGCTGAACCGACGCTCAACGCCTTGGTTCTCGGACGTGTCCCACAGTGCGAGCACGCCTTTGGAGCCGCCGACGCCCAGCATAAACGGCGAGTCTTGGTAGAACGACATGGCAAACAACTCGCCCTAGAGAGATAGAGAAGAGAAAGGAGTTAAAGTGTGATAGAGGGAATCAGAAACGAGGCAAATCAGACGCACCACGTTCATTTCCTTGGAGGTGATGCACACGGGGGCGTTGTCCTTAAGGTCCCAGATCTTGACGGTCTTGTCCACCCCAGCGGTTGCAAAGAGGCCCGGAATCTTGGCCGAGAACGAGATCGCCGAGACCGCGCCCGAATGGGCGTTAATCCGAAACAGCGGCGCCGAGCCGTTCTGGCGCACGTCATAGCCAACGACCACGCCGTCTTCAGACGCCGCGACGATCGTCGAGGTGACGTGCGGCGACCACGTGAGGCTCTCGACTTCGCCCGAGAGGCCAAACTTGGAGCACGCGTCGGGCTGGCGCGCGTCGAGCACTACGATCTTGCGGTCAAAGCCGGCGGACGCGAGCACGGTCGCTTCGGTCGGATGCCATCGCACGCTCTGGACTTTGCTTGTGTGGTGGTGCATGGTCGAGAGACAGGCTTGCGTCGTGATGTCCCAGACCTTGACGGTCGTGTCGGCGGAGCCACTGGCCAGCATATTCCGGTGGTTCGTATTCCAGTCGAGGGCAATCACAGCGTCCGTGTGACTACCTGCCTTGAGCGCGGCTTTCTTGTCTTTGCGCTTGCGCATAGACTTGGGCACGGCGACGTTGCGCAGCTCGTCGTGCAGTTCGCCGCCCAAGGTCGCCGACGGCTCCAAGACATCAAGCACATCGAGGTTCCAGATCTCAATGCCGGGTTTGAACGTCCCGACCGCGACAAAGCTACCGTCCACTGGACCACTCGCAGGGTCCAGCGGCACCGGCGCACAGTCCATCCACGCTAGTGACAACGGGAACGCTGGCAAATTGATCTCGTGGTGCACGTACAATGCGCCGCTGGTTTCGTCGTAGACTTGCACTTCGAGGTTGCTAAAGTCGTCCTCCGTGTTGGCGACAAGAATGACGGCGTCCGTTGCCAAGATCTCGTCGTCTTCTTTGTCATAGTCTTCGTCGTTTTCGTCGTCGTCGTCAAACACAGCGTTCGAGTCCATATTGATATCGAGATCTTCGGCGGTCTCGCCCTCGTCATCGTCTTCATCGTCGTCTTCCTCCTCTTCAACCTCTTCTCCATCTTCGCGTTCTTCTTCGTCCGAATCTTCGATCTCGGCCATGTCGTTGCCGCCTTCGAGAAAGTTTTTTATCGCCGCATCGTTATCTTCGTCGTCGTATTCATCCATGCGAAACGCGGCTGGGAGATCGTCGGTCGCGCTGCTGCCATTGACTGCCGTCGATGATGCACCCACCGGTTGCTCGTCGTCGCTCTCGGCCATGGCGGCATCCACAAACTCTTGCTCATCTTCTTCTTCTTCTTTGGCCAATTCGTGCATCATCGCGACCTCGGCATCGGTCAGCTGCAGCTTCTGCGGCGTGCGCTTGGACGCGCCTTTGGGTACCCATGCGAGCGCCGAGATCATGGTCGATAGAGACGGAGGTACGGATGCAGAGAGGCACAGCAAGAGCAGAGCGTAGTGATCCGCGGCTACGTCGCTTCCTGTAATTGCCAGCCAGCCAACAGCTTTGACCACGACCTCTTGCGCTAGCAACGTACCGCTCCTGACATATTAATATTTCAACGTTTCAATCAAAACAACAGAAAGTGAAGCCATGCGTGTCAAGCACGGATATCGTGTTAGACAGGGTATTCGCCGCACGCAGGTCGTTCGGTTTGACTGGCGCGCACTGCGAACGTGTCTCAATTCAATGAATCGTGGTCAATTCATTTGAAGTTGCCGCCAACCTAAAAGCGATTCAACACCGTTTCATAGCGGCGACCAATGGATGGAACAATGGCAATTGCCACCAACGGCAACTTGTCGACGGCCCGCCCCACCAACGATATGCCGATGACGACGTCAACGCCAACGCCGACGCCAACAAACTTGGATGACCTCGAGAGCATTGCGATGGTGAGTCAGCAGCGACTCCGTCGCGCCGTCGTGGCGCTGCTCCGTGCGACGCCAACGCTCCAGACCCATCCATCCGTGCACCACGCGCGCCACGTCACCGACTGGCTTACGACCAAACCCAAGAAGAAGGCTGACAATGACGTTGCGAGCGTCGCGTACTTGAACGCCATGGCGTCCTGTCTCGTGCACGAGTCGTTTCGGTGGCCGATTCTCCAGTACCTCCGTGCGTTTGCCCTCGACTTGATGGCGCGGTTGCTCGACGGCTCGACGCTGACAGTGTACGAAGCGACTACCGAGAACGCGGAGTATGAAGTGTGCAGCGACAACCTCATGCGTCGCGAATCTATTGCAGCGGCCGTGGTCTCGCTGCTCGCGTTCGTGCCGCAGACCAAGCACCAAGTGTTGCAGTACTTTGCCGAGTCGCCGTGCTTTTTCGAGTACGTCAGCATTGCCGCGACCCAGGCGCAGCAATCAACCCCGACCATGCGTCGTCGCCTTTATAAGATTGTCCAGATTGCGTATCGACTGCTACAGTTGTATCCGCTTGAGATTGCTCCGATCTGGAACTGGTCGAGTTTCTATCCCCTGTGTTTCCACGACGACGTGCGTGTTCGCTGGTACGCGGCGCGCGCGACCGCGCTTGTGTTGCGCATGAGCAACACGCAGCGCAATGCGTTTCTGCGCGAGCTCGCGATTGGTGACGACGCCGCGGTTGCGAGCCACCACAATGTGGTCCGCCAGATCGAGATTGACGAGCACCGGTTTGAGATTGACCTGCAGCAGCAGCGTGTCGAACTCGTGCTCACAAAAGAAGAAAATGAGACTGTTACCCTCGATAGTGAGACGCTGCGGCCCGTGCCGTTCCACGAGACGCTGACCAACGTCTTTGGCGTCGTGATCCCGACCAAGCGTGCGCAACCTGTCGATGCCTCGACTGCGACGTCGACAGAAGCCGAGCCACTTGTGCCCACGGTGTCGACCAAACGCAATCTGCAAGCCATGGCGATTGCCCTCGGTCTCAAACGTCCCGTGCTACTGGCTGGTTCTGGCGGGTGCGGCAAGACTGCCGTGATTCGCGAGCTCGCGCGATTGTCGGGCAACCACGATATGGTCGAATTGCACTTGGACGATCAGATCGACAGCAAGACGCTGCTTGGATCATACGTGTGCACTGACATTCCCGGCGAGTTCACCTGGCAGCCGGGTGCGCTCACGACTGCTGTGCTCGACGGTCGCTGGGTCGTGATTGAAGACATTGATCGCGCACCGTTCGAAGTGCTTGCAGCACTCATGCCGTTGCTGGAAACGCGTGAGATGGTGCTTCCTGGTCGCGGTGACGTGTTGGTCGCACACTCGAATTTCCAGATCTTTGCGACAACCAGTCACGGCCACAATATGCCCAAAGGCTTTCAAGAATCGATCTGGGCTCATGTCGATGTCCAATCGCTGCACGACGACGAAGTCCAGACGATCTTGACCCACACGTTCTCGCGTATTCCGCCTCACGTGATCTCCAAGATCATGACGACATTCAATGTTGTTTCCAGTAAGGAACAGCTCCATGGCAGCTCGTCAATGGTATGGAAAGAAACGCGGCGGAATTACGGCCGCGAGTTTTCGTTGCGCGATCTTCTCAAGTGGTGCAAACGCATTTACGCCTTCTGCTATACGATCAACCACCAGACCGACAGCAGCAGCGAGTATGTTACCGAAGACGAGCGGTTCCGAATTGTTGTCGAGGCCTGTGATGTTTTTTGTGCTGGCATTCACGAACCGCAGACGCGACTGCGTGCTGCTGTGGCGATCGGATCCATATGGCAAGTGCCGGAAGAGAAAATCCACTATGTGATGGACCAACACAAACCGTCGGTCAAGTTCTCAACCCACGAAGTCGAAATTGGCCGCGTGCATTTACCAACCATGAACAACAACGACAACGACGGCCGTTCCTCGTCGTCATCGTTTGTGATGACGGGTCACGTCCTGCGATTACTGGAAAAGCTCGCGGCGATCGTGCACACGTGTGAGCCCGCTTTATTGATTGGTGAGACTGGTTGTGGTAAGACGACCGTGATTCAGCATTTGGCGGCGTCCATGGGCCAGACACTTGTTGTACAGAACTTGAACATCCAGAGCGACAGTTCGGATCTCGTTGGTGGGTTCAAGCCAGTGGAGCTTCATCTGCTCGCTCGCCCACTGTACATGAGCTTTGTCGATCTGTTCACGGCAACGTTTTCACAGAAGAGCAACGCCGCGTTCTTGAATATGGTGCGCGTGGCGTTTGAACACAAGGACTGGAAAAAGATGACCAAGGGCATGAATAAAGCATTGCAGATGGCCAACGCCAAGTTGTATGGGGACAAAGGAACCGGTGCCGATGCATCCAAGATGGCAACGAAGGGAGCGTCGTTGACAGTGATGAAGTCGCGGTGGGAGACGTTTGACGCTGAAGTCGCGCGTTTCGAACGCCAGAAGGAACAGGTGGAATCGCATTTCGCCTTTGCGTTTGTGGAAGGCGTGCTGGTGAAAGCGCTGCGCGAAGGCCACTGGGTGCTTTTAGACGAGATTAACTTGGCGTCGTCGGATACGCTTGAGCGAATTAGTACGCTGCTCGAGCACGAGAAGAGTGCGTTCTCGCTGACCGAGCGAGGTGACGTCGAGATCATTCGGCCGCACCCGAACTTTCGACTGTTCGGTGCGATGAACCCGTCGACCGATGTCGGTAAGAAGGACCTCCCGCCGTCACTGCGCAATCGGTTCACGGAGATCTACGTCGACGAGTGTGTGTCGCCAACCGACTTGCAGATGGTCGTGCAGAATCAGTTTCGCGAAATCATGGCGGCACCGATCATGGAGACCGTCTCGTTCTATCTGGAAGCGCGCAAACTTGCTGAGGAACGACTGAGTGACGGCGCGCGCCATCGACCACGGTACTCGCTGCGTACACTGACGCAAGCGCTTCAAATCACCCGCATCCTCATCCAACGTGGCTACGGCATGAACCGCGGGTTGTACGAAGGCTTTTCGTCGACGTTTTGCACGCTGTTGGATTTGGACTCGCGCGCGTTTCTCGAAAAACTCATCCGGAATACGTTTGCAAAGACAATTAAGGCTCGCGATCTGGCGCGTGCGCCTCCATGCCCTGGTGGACAGAAGATGGTGAACGAATTCGTGCTCGTGAGTTCGTACTGGGTGCGCAAGGGTGATTTCATGGAACCGCGCGACGAATCATTGCCGGATCCAGTGACATCCCGGAAGAAATTTGTGCTGACCAAGTCGGTGGACGAGAACTTGCGCCACGTTGCTCGCGCTGCGCTCATTGGCAAGTACCCCGTCTTGCTGCAAGGCCCGACGTCGGCGGGCAAGACCTCGTTGATCTCTTACCTCGCTGCGCGTCTCGGTCAAAAGTGCGTGCGCATTAACAACCACGAGCACACGGATATTCAAGAGTACTTGGGCAGCTATGTGTCCGACTCGAACGGCAAGCTGGCGTTTAAGGAAGGTGTGCTCGTCGAAGCCGTGCGCAACGGGTGGTGGATCATTCTGGATGAATTGAACCTCGCCCCGTCCGAGGTGCTGGAGGCGCTTAACCGACTGCTCGATGACAATCGCGAACTGTTTCTCCCTGAAACGCAAGAGACCGTCAAGCCACACCCAAAATTCATGCTGTTTGCGACGCAGAATCCGCCGGGATTGTACGGTGGTCGAAAGGTGCTCTCGCGGGCATTCCGGAACCGATTCATGGAGATCCAAGTTGATGAAGCGCCGACAAAGGAGCTGCAAATTATTCTTCAAGAGCGCAGTTCGCTTCCACCGTCATACTGTGGGATCCTGATTGAGATCATGCGACAGCTGCAAATGGTGCGTCAGCAGTCGTCCATTTTCGCGGGCAAGTCGGGCTTCATCACCACGCGTGACTTGCTACGATGGGCCGAGCGTCGACCGTCGACCAAACAGGCGCTGGCCGAAGAAGGTTACTGTTTGTTGGCGGAGCGGCTGCGCAAGGACGAGGAAAAGGAAGTGGTCAAGAAAGTGATTGAGCAAAAGTGTAACGTCACGATTGACATCGAAGCAATGTACTACCGTGGCGAAGCCCGCGAGTCAAATCTACTAAACGAGGACGGCGACGTGGAAGTGGAAACGGTGTGGGGATCGAACGAGCAGTTCAAACGCGTGCAACAGCTTGTGGAAGAAGCCTTTGCAGACGGTGGAGATGGCACGTCCAAGGGCAATGCCGCAGGGCTGGACAAGATCAGCGTGACGAAAGCTCTGCGTCGGCTGTTCGCGCTGGTTGGCCGATGTCTGCAAAACGAGGAGCCGGTTTTGCTAGTCGGTGAGACGGGGTGTGGCAAGACTACAGTCTGTCAGCTCTATTCGTTACTCTTTGATCAGCCACTTCACATCATCAACTGTCATCAGCATACCGAGACTTCGGATTTCCTCGGTTGTCTTCGTCCAGTGCGTGGCAAAGAGAAGATCGCGAATGATTTACATGACGCACTGGTTGCCTTTCTGTCCGTCCACGAAGCGTACGACCCTGAGAAGTCGGGCATTGCTGAGATGCTCAAGGCGTACGAGACTGTGAGTGGCGCTGCTAAGAAGCGCGCACAGGAGTCGGAGATGGAGATGGAAGATGCTGGCGAAGCTGCGGCGATCGAGAAGGTTGACAGTCTGAGGCGACGATACCAATCCATTTTCGAATGGTGCGATGGACCGCTCGTTGAGTCCATGAAGACGGGCGACCTCATTCTTATTGATGAAGTCAACCTTGCGGAAGACGCCGTGTTGGAGCGTCTGAACAGTGTCCTGGAGCCATCCAGAACGCTGTTGCTCGCGGAGAAGGGTGGCGATCAAGTGGACGAGATAATTGCCCACGAGAAGTGGCGCATCATGGCGACCATGAACCCGGGCGGCGACTTTGGCAAGCGCGAGTTGTCGCCGGCCTTGCGGAACCGTTTCACCGAGATCTGGGTGCCGGCCATTTCCGACTTGGGCGATATTGCGACCATTGTCCGAGATCGGCTTGTGGGGCGGAGAGCTGTTGGTGCCAAGCCTTCGAATGAGTTGGCAATGCTGTGCGATCCGGTGCTCGCGTTTGTGAAGAAGTTCAACGAGAAGAACGGAGGTCTTGCAGGCTGCGGTGCCGTCACGCTCCGAGATATTCTGTCGTGGATTAACTTTATCTGCTCAGTGATGAACAAACCAAGTGATAGCGTATCGATGTGGACAGCGTTCGTGCAGGGCGCGGCGCTGTCGGTCTTGGATGGTCTAGGCCTAGGCTCCGACAAGGCATTGCACACGGCGCTCAAGGCTCGTGACGAGGCGTACGAGTATTTGTTGGAGCTAGTGCCAAACGACGATGCGTCGGCGCGCGACGAGGTCATGCAGTCGTTGCATGCCACGAAGCAAGCCGTGGACGACAAGATTGGCGGATTGAACAGTCTCGACGAACTGCATTTCGGTATCGGACCGTTCATGATTCCGCGTGGTCCCGATGCGCGCAATGGTAAGGAGCCGCCGTTCTCGTTAAAAGCGCCGACGACAATGTCGAACCTGTACCGCGTGCTGCGCGCCATGCAAGTAAGCCGACCGATCATTCTGGAAGGATCGCCAGGTGTCGGCAAGACCAGTTTGGTGAGCGCGCTGGCGGCTGCCTCGGGCAATCGCTTGGTGCGGATCAATCTGTCGGAGCAAACGGACATTTCCGATCTCTTTGGATCGGATTTACCTGCCGCCTCGAACACGGATACCCAGGACGGCACTACTGACTCCTCGGCCGCCAAAGGGATGTTTGAGTGGTGTGACGGCGTGTTCCTCAGAGCACTCAAGGCTGGCGACTGGGTGCTTCTCGACGAACTGAACTTGGCGTCACAGTCTGTGCTGGAAGGTCTGAACTCGTGTCTCGATCATCGTGGGACGGTGTACATTCCTGAACTCGACCGTGAATTCGAGTGCCCGCCAACATTTCGCGTCTTTGCCGCACAGAATCCGCTGCGTCAAGGTGGCGGCCGTAAGGGGCTTCCAAAGTCGTTCTTGAACCGCTTCACGCGAGTGTTTGTGGACATGCTCCACGAAGGGGACTTGACGCAGATTGCGACGTCGCTGTACCCGCAACTCCACATCCAGACTCCGACTCCGGCCAGTCAAGATGGCGGCGAAGCCATGGAGGTGGACTCGACGATTCTCGAGCGTATGATCAAATTTAACAGCACGATCCACAGCGACACGATGGAAGACTGCAAGTATGGCCGACTGGGTGCGCCGTGGGAGTTCAACCTGCGTGACGTGTTCCGATTCTGCGAGTTGATTGCCCAGGACGGCGATCTGTCGGCGTTTGCAAACGATACGCGCGTGCTGGATACGCTGCGGTACTATGTCAACTTTATCTACATCGAACGCATGCGGTCCCCACGGGACCGTGCGTTTGTCGCCCAGCGGTTTGCGCAGTTTTTCGGCGCTGCCGAACCCATGGAGATCAGCAATGTCGCGCTGCGGGTTGGAGAATCGTTTGTGCAAATCGGCCGCGCGTTCTTGAAGCGACGGGAGGATCAGCTGCGCGTATCTCGAGTGGTACCGCCTGTGTTTAACTTTTTGCTCAAGCCGATGGAAGCACTGATTCACTGTGTCAACATGAGCTGGCCGGCACTTCTTGTCGGCTCCCCCGGCAGTGGCAAGACGTCAGCTGTGCGGCTACTTGCTGCGCTATCAGGCAACAAGCTCCATGAGCTGGGGATGAGCGCTGGGACCGATGCCACCGAGCTTCTGGGTTGTTTTGAGCAGGTCGATTTGGGGCGAAAACTCCGTGAGTTCCGTAGTGAAGTGTGCGAGATTTTTGACGTTGTCATTGAAGCGTTGTTAAGGAAGGCGGCTACTGCCGGCGCAAAAAAGCGAGCAATGTTCATCAAACAAGCGCGTCATCTGAGTAACCAGTGGTTTGCGCTGGTCAAGCATGAACGCGACGCCAGCGACAATACTTCGTCCGGTAGTGATTCGCCGAGCAAGAAGAAGCGAAAACAAGCCACGAAGGGACAGCTCGACGATGTCGTCGTGGCACTTGTGACCGACATTATCTCGGCGCTGGTCAAGGCGGTGCCGCTCGCGGGTGCGTCGGAGCACCATGTGAGCGATTTACAACGTATCGAACAACGAACACGTGATCTTGTCCGTCTGAGCAAGGCTTCGGCAGCATCCGTGGCGTCGTCGTTTGAGTGGGTCGATGGAACCTTGATTCAAGCCATGGAGCGTGGAGAGTGGATCTTGCTCGACAATGTGAACTTTTGCAGCTCGTCGGTGCTCGATCGTCTCAACTCGCTGATGGAGACCGGAGGCGAGCTGCTCATCAACGAGTGTGGTGTAATCGACGGCAGACTCCGCGTGATTAAGCCGCATTCAAACTTCCGTATCTTTTTGGCCATGGACCCACGATTTGGCGAAGTCTCGCGCGCTATGCGAAACCGATGTGTCGAGATCGCATTGGTTGAAGGATCGGACGAGCAGCCGCGTGATCTTGTGGTCATGGCCTCGGCTGCTGGGATTCCAGGATTCAAGCTTGGTCGTGGCTTCCAACAAGTACATCGTGCGATTCAAGACCGTCTAAACGAGTCCCCGTCCATGGGGGCTCGCATGCTTCATCGGTTCAGTCGGAGACATCTTGAAAACTGGGCGATGCTTTCGTCTCGAGAAATGGAGCGTGGTGTGCCCGTACTGCTTGCCCTCGACCGTGCGTTCGATCGTGTATACGGTACCGCAGAGGAGTTGGCGACGTCCGTCCAACTCGATAAAGCTGATCTGCTAAAGAAGGCCTTCTTTGATGTAATCACGGATGAGAAGGATGCTGGTCGCTTGGCTCTGCCAGCCGCGTCGACGTTTGAGTTGTGTCAGCGCGCCGAGAGCGTGATGCTGAAACGTGATTTCGCATACGTCGATTACTTGGTTCGCATATCGACGCAGGCAGGGTCACCTCGAATCGTCGAGGATCAACTGCTTGGCAGCTTGACATTTTCCAGTGCGTTGACCAACGGCCAATCGGAATCAGGAGGAGATGACGAGATGCAGCTGATCGACTTTGTCGAGCTCACGTGCGAGCAAGCTCGTCTCGATACTGTGCTTCCAACAGATAAAATCTTGAAGACAGCGCAGCGTCACCTGACGTCGATTGAATTTTTCCCGCTCGGTGGGACGTCGATGTCGATTCTCTTTGCGCCATTTGCGTTACGACGACTCGTTCATGCATTGTCGTCAACGTCGTCGCGTGTGATCACGGAAGAGCGACTACTCTTTGCGATGGAAACCCTCATGGGAAACTCAGCTGGAACTGACGATGACAGCAATAACGCTTCGGCGCATCTGCTGTATCGCTACTTACAATCGCTGTTGACGAACAAGTCGTACAAGGCATGTGCGGCGCGGTACCGATCGGCGCTGACAAAGCTGCTGAAGGTTGTCGCGCCAAACGAAGCCGTGGCGGGAGAGCAGTTCCCAGTCTTCCTGTCCGCAAATGAAGCAACGTTCCGATCGTTGGAGACGCTTGTGGCGAACCATCGCAGCTTGTCAAGTGATGTGGGAGCACTGTGGGAAACGATCACATGTGTCCAGACACAGCTCGAGGTTGTCGACGGCGTCGAGTGGCTTCGGTTCTGTGAAGAAGAGCAGTATCACCAGATCGACTCGTTGATGGCGCCGAACTCGAAGACGCAAACGGCAGTCGAGCGCAGTGCAAAGCGTGTCAAGAAAGTGGCCACCTTTGACGGTGACCTGTCCGGGTTCTCAGTACTGCAGCAGTCGTATGCTGTCCACCAGTATCATGCGGATCGATCGTCTATCGCGAACAGCGACGTGGTGTTTCTGATTTTCCCTGTGTTGAAGGCGTTGGATGCGTGGATGGCAACAGTCCTCGACCGTAATCAATTAGATGAAGGCACTGCGTCGTCTGTGAAGCGTACGATGCGGGACCGATTTGAATTCTCCATCCAGATGCGTGGTCAAGCGTTCAACTGGACGCTCTTTCTCATCCACTGGCAGGTGGTCAAGAAATCGCTGCTCCAGGTTCCCAACGACCTGACGTCTGCAGTGCAAGAATGGAACGATGTCGTCGACATGCAACAGCGAGTCGATGACGCGATCGAAAAAGTCATCGGCTGTGCCGCGCACAAGAATACGCTGTGGAAGCGTGGCGGTCATGCTTTGCTGCCTCGCAATGGTGACCTCTGGAACGCAAAGCACTTGCTGGAACGTCTCACGAAAACCCACATGGAACTCAGTGGTCAGCATTTCTCGTCGATGGTGATGAGCGATCGACCGCAACAAGTGGACGTGCTGGCGTTGCTCTTTGGTGGCGTCGCGTCGATGGAGGCTGCGATGAAGAGTGGCCAGCTCGATGTGTCGGCACTGTTCTATGTGGACACGGCCACGCGGCGAGAGATCCTGCATGCCTTGTGCGCGTTCTCGTTCGTGACGAAGCAGCAAGAACAGCAGCAGCAACGTGGTACTGATGTAGCGGATAACAAATCAGGGCCTGTGGTGATGGCGGAGGAGCTTACCAAGATTCCAGATGTACTACTGAAGAAATTGGAAGCCAGCAAAGAGGCGATGACGTCCTTGATCTCGTCCAAGACGTTGTATCTAAGTGAACTGGAAGACACAAGCGCGAATCAGCACTTGCTAGATTTTATCAACAACGAAGAAGACGTTGAAGGCAGTGGCGGTCGTGTAGGCCGCGATGCCCCGATCATGCTGTTCGACATGAACGAAAGCGCCAACGTAATGAGTCAGCTAGTCAATTTCCAGCTTGCACCGCTGAAAGAGCACGCATTGGCGCGCCAGGAAGTCGCGATCATTAGCCAGCTGCTCCACGTTGTCAACGTCGCGCCAGGCCTGATCCAAGAGGATGCCAGTGATATATCAGCTTTGGTGACGTTGATTCGGGCAGCGATGACCAATTTGGAGAACTTCATCGATGCCGTTGTGGACGTTGGCTTGCGCAATCCGACGACGTTCCACGCGTACCAAGACGTCGCGTGGTGTGGGCATCGCTTCATCAGCAGTGAATCGCATTTGGAGGATACAGAACTTCTTATCGAGCTTCAGTCGTTCATCGGTGTGCTCAAGAGCCAGCTCAACAGTGTGCTCTTTGGATTCCACAAGTTTTTGCGAGAGAACTCGTTCAACTCGATGGAGGCCGTTGCGTTGGAGATTTACGATACGCGCAACAAGCATAAGCAAAGCCAGAAGGGGCGAAGCGGCAAAGGCCGCAACGACGATGATGTTGACATCCACCACGAAGTGGTCCACGGACTGCCGCGCGTGTTTCAGTCTGTCGGCAGTGCGGTCGTGCTGCGCGGAATTGCCGAAGTCGAATTGCACCAATCCAAGTGCGCGACCATCGAAACGCAGGTGCGAACCATGCGGATGCAAAAGATCAAGGACCATTTGCGATCGGCCGAGCTGCATCAATCTGAACAGCTTGCTATCCAGCACGCCACCCGGAGTCTGTTGAAGGAGTTATTCGTCTTTACGGTCTCTGCGTTTGAATCCAGCTTCCGCAGCGACGCCGACTGTAATGGGCTGCTGCTCCGTTGGCTTTCGGCGAGCGGTGATGGCGATCAGTTTTGTGGAGAGGAGCGGAAGCAGTTGATGCGCATGCTGCGATCGTCGACTGATCTCGGATTCTCCAGTTTGGCCGAGCAATTTGCCGTGCCCTTGCTGGATCTTCTGATGAAGCCGTCGGAACTTAAGCGCGATGCTTTGATGCTTGGCGAGAGCCTGATTCTCATTGGTCTCTGGCGCTTCATGTTGTTCTTACCGAGTTCTCCCGTGGATCCAGTCACCAAGCCGTTGGTCAAGAAAGAAATGCTGTTAAATCGCGTGGCGATGCAAGCAATCCAGACGAGTGTGGACGGTGCCATCGAGCGACTGTCGCCTCGAACCGATGCTATGGGCAACAGCCACAGCGCCGCCGAGATCAAGCGCCTGACCGACCAAGTGCGCGAAGTCTCTGTGCTTGCTATTCAACGATTTAACCCCGAATTCGCTGCTCCGGATGGCGCGGCACCGACGGTCGGAGTGAACGTTTTTGGCGATCTCTTCCGTGACCTCATGCGATTCCAGAAGACCATCATGCCCATCGACAAAGTGCTGGCATTTATGCCCGTTGTGCGTTCGCTCACTGGCCGCACCAAGTCATTGCAGGTGCTGCGTGAATTCGAGCTGTTTCAGCAGACTACCGAGAACTTTGCCGCGCAGCTGATGAAGCGATTCGGCACGAGCTTTTACGATATCGTCGAGCCGATCGTGGCGAGCATTGGGTCCGTGAAAGAAGGCGTCGCGATGCTGGCGTGGCATATTCAGCACCAGTTGCAGCAAGCGAGCGTGCCTGATGCCGAGAAGAGCTCGCTCGCACTCGCGTTGATGCGGTTCCCTCGCGTGCCGACCCCCGTTGATGACACCAACAATGAAGTGGTTGGATTGATTCGACTCGTTGGGTCCAAGGCTTCGGCGCTTGCGTCCTCATCTGGAGCCACCGCAAAGAGAAAGGCAACGGACGTGGCATTGCTGAATGTCGCGATGATCAAAATGGCGCAACAGTTCAAGGAGACGCTGGCGCATGCGTCGTCGCTGTCGACGTCGTCGGCCTTCGTCACGGCCTCAGCCGAGTCGGTGCTGCGTAGTAGCAAGGCGATTTTTGATCTCTTTTTGACGAAATGGCACGAGCAGAAGCAGCGTGAAGAAGAGAAACGGCTCGAAGAAGAAGCGCTGTTCAAGTACCGGACACGCAATGTCGAGATCCAGTCGGAGGATCAACTGCTCGAAGAAGAGTTCCGCGTGCAATTCCCCGACTACATCTCCAAAGAATTTAGCGTGTTCCTCACCGCCGAACAGGCCGCCGCGGCGGCTTCCTCTGGCGCAGAGACCACGGCCGTGGATGGAGAGCTCTGGATCAGCGATGCGTTAATCCAAGAGCTGTGTACCATGCACACGCAATTGTATGCGGCCGTGAGTGCCAGTGGCTCGGCGTCGTTCAACCGACAAGTTCTGATCGATGCGTTCGCACGCGCGTTCTCTTTGGCGGTCAATATGCGTCGTGTGATCAACGCCATGGACAGCGATGCCATCGAACACGCGGTCATCGGGTCTACTTTGTTCGCGGCCTCGCTCGTCGAAAGTCGACTTCACGTTGGGCAAGCACCCTCCATGAGTTCGCTGAGCAGCGAGTACATTCGCGGTGTCGACTTTCATCGCGATCCGTTGGTCAAAGAAGTCGTGCTCGTCGTGCAACCGCTTCAGAATCTGCTACTTAAGGTCCAACGCTTGTTGGCGCTGTGGCCCGAGCACGCGATCCTCCAGCAGATCGTGCTGATTGCGGACCGCATCCGCAACTTTGAGATCAGCTCTCCGCTTGTGCGTACGCTCACGGCGATTGAATTGCTCGTGCGCAAAGCCCAAGAGTGGGAGGCCTATGCCGCCCGGGATTACTCGATTGCCGAGGATCTCAAGGCTCTCTCGTCGCTGATCACGCGCTGGCGAAAGCTCGAGCTGTATTCGTGGCCGCACTTGCTGCACGTCAAGGAAAGACAGCACCGCGCTGTGGCCAACAAGACGTGGTTCAGCATGTACTCGCTCTTGACGGCTCAGTTTGAAGGCGATGCCGATATGAAGACTGTGATCGCAAGTGGACCACCGAGTGCGACCAAGAAGGAATTGCAGTGGCTGTACCTGAACGAAGTCACGAACTGGGTGTTTATCTCGGCCAAGGCAGCAGCAGCAGAATCGTCGGCTCTTACGGTCGTGAGCGAAGCACAGCACAAGTGGCGCAGTGAACTCTTCTCGACGCTCGATGCCTATGTGCGGTCGTGTCCGATGGGGCAGTACGAGAGCCGTTTACTAATTGTGTACGCGTTCTGCTGCCAGCTCTTTATGGAGCTGTGGCAAGACACGGACGGCGATGCGTCCAGCAAGTCGGCCAAGCACGGGCTCGCAAATGTACTCTACAATCTGTACCGGTACTATGCCCAGCACTTTGCGTACTTGGACCGCCAGTGGAGTGGACTCAAGGCACCGATCCAGAAACAACTCATCGAGTTTGTCAAGATTTGCAAGTGGGACGAGCAGACCTACTATTCATTGGAAGAGTCGGCCGACAAGTCGCATCGCAAGCTCATGAAGTTTGTGCGCGATTATGACGCTGTGCTCAGTGTGACCATGCAGACCGTGATCGACGCGTCCTCGGACAATGGCATTTCGAAAGACGGAGGATTTAGCGGCATTGCCGCAACCAAGACCGAGCTCGACCGTTGCGACGATAGTGTTTTCATTCCAGCCATTGAGTCGTTTAAGCCAGTGCCAACCGAATCGAGTGAAGGTGACGATGTGCCTACAAAGGAACCCGAGGTGAAGAAGGTTGTTGCGACCGAGGCCGAAGGTTCTCCATCGGCTGGGGTCATTGTCGTAGTGACGCACGCTGACCGTGATGTTTCGAAACTCACGGTCGTTGACGAGATTGCACCATCGCTTTCGAGTTTGTCGTCGTACGCCCACAAGATGAGTGGCTTTGTCAAGCGCATTGGCAAGTACACGACGCAGCAGATCTTGTCGCTGGATCAAGTGAAGCAACGCCAATTGTCGCGTGAAATTTGCGAAGACATGTGCTCGACAATTTTCTACCGTATGGCGCTTCTCCAGAACGACAGCAATGTTAAGGAAGGCCCAAAGCTACCGAAGGGGTCCAAGAAGAAGGCACTGATTGACTTGCTGGCCGAGCTCAAGACACAAGGGCTGTCGTACCATCGCATGCAGCTTCCGCAAGAACAG
Source organism: Pythium vanterpoolii (assembly GCA_023334535.1). Taxonomy (NCBI): domain Eukaryota; phylum Oomycota; class Peronosporomycetes; order Pythiales; family Pythiaceae; genus Pythium; species Pythium vanterpoolii. The sequence goes on from JAADVD010000062.1 coordinate 60,979, forward strand.
CAGCAGATGGAGCAGCTCTTTGCGCTTGATGTACCCGACGTTGAGAATTGCATCCAGGTCGATGGATTGCAGGACTTCGTGGTAATTCACGAAGACGAAGATGCCGCCATGACTGGGTCGTTAACAAAGAAAGGCAAGAAGGTCAAAAAGCTGAAGAAAAAGCTGAACAAGAAGAAAAAGGCCCAGCAGCAAGGCGTGAACGGAAAGTCCGAGTTGACGGTCGCGTCAGTCGACAAGGATACACCACTGTGGTTGTGGCGTCGTGCCGACGATTACTACTACCGCTTTGTGAGCCAGATCTCGAGTTTACGGTTCTCTTCGCTTACGCAGTTTTCGCACGATCTCTCGACAAGTGAAGTCGACCGCATGAACGGGTACGCCGAGAATATGCTCTATCGCATGGTTCAGCATCGGCAGATGATCCATGCGTCGTCGCTGAGCCACGAGAACTTGCTTGTGGGTCTCACACGGCTGCGTGAGCTCGATGCGTGGAAGCAAAACTATCTTGGTGAGACCGAGCACTTGACCGCTGGCAGTGTGCCGGTCGAGGTTGCGATCGAGTGGCAAAAGCACCAACAGGGAACCGCGGCGCTGCTGCGTGAGCCCTTGCGGGAGCTGGAGATCGTGGTATCGCAGGTGCTTCGGACCAACTCAGCTCAAACAGCCTCGAGCGTCACGTCGCCAGTCATCGTGAAGGGTAAATTCGACTCGATACTGACGCTTCTCGACGATATCACGACGTCGTTCGAGTCGCGAGACCGTGACAGTGGCCGTGTGCTGCGCAAATCACTTGGTGTCCCCGGCATTCCGTTCCACACGTCTCTCTCATCGGACGAACTCGAGCGAGAGGGCAATGCTGGCCTCGTGGCGTTTGCACACCCGCAAAAACGTGTCCACGGTTTGTCGCCACTCGTTGTCACGACCTCGAGCGATCCGGTTGTGATTCCTGTGAGTGAGACTGTGCTGCGAACAAATAGCGACAAGATGGTGCAGATCGAGGCGTTGCTCGTGGAGATCAAGTCGGCCTTCTCGCTGGTGGCCCCCACCGCGTCGTTCGATGCCTTGGTCTCGGCACTCGCGACAGCCGTGAAACAGGAAGCCACCTTTGGCACGTCTGCGATGGCCATTGGAGCACTCAAGATCGAGGAAGGAGAAGTCAATGTCGAGTCTGTTGAGCAGTCGATGAAGCAATTTGCTGAGCAGTACGACAAGCTTGTGTCGACGGTTTTGGTCGCGATCCAAGATCTGACCAAGGAGGAACCAGCAGCCGAGCAACAGCCCACAGATGCGGAGGAAGAAGAAGAGGAATCGAATGCGACGATCCGGGAGCAGATTACGCTGCTGACAACCAGCATTAAGAACGCACGGATCCATCCGATTGCGACCCAATTGCATGGGCTCTTGGACTTGGTTTCGAAGCAATATGCTGCGTTCCTCGCAGATGCCAGCCCATCGACTCCTTGGCGCAAGGCCCTCGAGGAATCGCTCGCTTTGTTGGACGCGATTGAGCCCATGATTGTCGACATGCGTGGCATCAGCCGGCAACTGCTGGCCGACATGCTGGTGACCCACAAGAGTGTGACCAAACTCGACTATATTCTCATCCGCATCTTCCGCAATTTGTTTCAGCACGGTTTCTGCCGCGCAGCGGACGACAAGGAAGAAGAAGGAGGCAATGGCGATGGCAAGACCAAGTTCACGGACGATGTCGATGGCACAGGCATGGGCGAAGGCGAAGGCAAAAAGGATGTGAGCAACGAGATTGAGGACGAAGAACAGCTCCTGGGGCTCAAGGGCGAGGAGAACGAACAGAAGCCGCCGGAGCCTGGTGAGAAGCCTGAGGACACGGGCCTCGAGATGCAAAATGACTTTGAAGGCACGATGCACGATGTCCCCGAGGACGAGAAGGATGACAACGACGACAAGAACTCGGACGACGAAGAAGAGCTTGACCGCGAAATGGGCGACTTTGATCAAGACGATGAAAACGTCGTGGACGAGAAAAAATGGGGAGACGACTCGGACGACGACGAAGACGACATTGACAAGGAGAACGAAAAGTTTGAAGAAGACTCGCGCATGGATCAGAGCGAAGCGATCGAAGATGAGATTCGCGGCAAGGACGACGATGAGACACCGGACGATAAGAAGAAACCAAAAGACAAAGACGACGCCAAGGCGGCCAAGGAGAAGGAGCCCGCGGCGGACGAGTCCAAGGACGACGAGGACCAGGACGACGGTGGTGGCAGCGACGACGACGAGGCTGAGGACGATCAAAAGGATCCTGTGAATGACGATTTCGACGACAATTATGAAGAAAAGCACGATCAAGTGGACCCCAACAGCCGCGACGCCGAGCACGAAGAAGAGAAGCAGGACGAAGGTGAGCAAGGCGACGAGCTACCGGAAAACATGCAAATCGACGACGGGGACGAGGATGGTGAAGGCGACGATGGCGACGATGGCGACAACCCGAACGACGAAGATGAATCCATGTCGGATATTGGAGAGGAGACAAACGCCGAAGCACAAGGCGAAGATGAGGAAGAGCAAAAGGACGACGAGGAGAACGAAGAGCCGCTGGACAACGCGATGCAGCTTGGCTCCGGCGGCATGGACGATGAGGTCGACGCACCTGAAGAGCAAGAAACGCCCGAGCCAGAGAAGGACGAAGTCAAGGCCGAAGACGATGCGTCCGAACAGCAAAAGTCGTCATCGACAGTGGCAGGAACCCAAGCCAAGGACGGTGTCGATGAGATTGAACTAGACGAGACAGCCGACAACAAAGCCACGGAAGATGACGAGCCAACGCCCAAGGACGAGAACGATGCCAATGACGAGCATCAAGACAAGACCAAGAGCAGCAGCATGGCGCAGAACAACCGCGAGCAAGACGATAACCCCGAGTGGCGGCCGTCGAGCCAAGTCGAGACGCCACAAGAAAATGAAGAGCAAAAGCGGAACCGCCGTAAGCAAGAGCCAAACCCTTACCGGAACCCGCAAAATGCCCAAGAACACTGGAAGCGTCGCGTTGAAATGATCGAGCGCTCCAACAAGGACGACGATGTGGCGGAGGATCAAGCCAAGCAGAATGGCGAACAAGACCGCGACATGACAACGGCCGAGCTCCTGGACGACGACGAAGAAATGGAGGACGCCCAGCACGCACTTGCGCCAGCCGATGAGAAACAAGTCATGCACCAGCAGAACCAGCAGACCGAGGAGGAAGAAGAGGCGGACAAGGCAAAGCAGGACGACGAGGATCGAATTGATGGGACGGGTGCGTCGGCGATGGAAATTGATGATGATGACAAGGATGCCATGGCAAAACAAGAGGAAGAAGCCGATGAAAAAACCAAGTCGAAACCTGAAGACAAAACGCCAAAGCCCGCGCGTGAGCAGCAGTTGGAAAAGGACAAGACAGCAGAAGACAAGCAGCAGGCCGACGATGCCAAGCAAGCTGAAGCCAAACAGGAAGAGGATCAAGACATTGACATGGACGACGACAGTGCGAATGTGGATGGCGCCGCGATGGCGTTGCGTCCACCGAGCGACGAGCTCCAGCCACGTCTAGAGGATGAGGAGGAAGAAGAAGACGACAGTCGCACTTTGCCCACGCTCTTGTCGGCGGACCAAGTCGCTGCCTTGCGTGACGACCTCGATACCTCGATCGCCCAGTGGTCCCGCAGCGACATGGCTGCGCGCGGTGCTGAGCTCTGGTCCAAGTACACGGCCATTACCATGGGCTCGTCACAGCGACTGTGCGAGCAGCTCCGCCTCGTGCTCGAGCCCATGCTGCGGGCCAAGTTGGAGGGCGATTTTCGGACTGGCAAGCGCATTAACATGCGCAAGGTCATTCCGTACATTGCCAGCCAGTTCCGCAAAGACAAGATTTGGATGCGCCGCACACGCCCGTCCAAACGGGCGTACCAGATCATGGTCGCAATTGACGACTCCGAGTCCATGGCCGACAACCACGCGGGGCGCCTCGCCCTGGAGGCCATGACGACCCTGTGCAAAGCGCTAACTCAGCTAGAGGTCGGCGAGATCTCGGTCGTCAAGTTTGGCGAAGACATTGAGCTGCTGCATGCGTTTGATGCCTCATTTACCGACGACGCCGGCAGTCGCGTGATCACGCAGTTTGGGTTCCAGCAGAAAAAGACCCAAATGATCACAACGCTCGATGCAATCTTGCAGATCCTCGAGACCGCCAAGTTGACGTCGCACGCAGCGTCGCAATCGGCGGTCGAGTTTACGCAAATTGTATTTTTGATTTCCGACGGCCGGTTTGATACCGACGGCCGCACGCGCATTAAAAAGCTGATTGAAAAAGCACTCGAGCAGCAGCAGCTAATTGTATTGCTGGTTGTGGACCAGGCCGAGCAGCAAGACAGTTCGATCCTTGAGACCAAGAGCGTGACGTTTACAAAAGGCAAGGTCGAGATGGTGCCGTACCTCGAGAACTATCCGTTCCCGTACTATGCCATTCTCCCAACGTCGGCCATGCTGCCCGAGATTCTCTCAGACTCGCTGCGCCAGTGGTTTGAAATGCTTCAGATGAAGCAGTAGATTCTCCATATTCGTACATAGATCAATGTATATTGAAATACATTAAGACACACTTCGTATTTCCTGTTCTTCTCTTCCATGGAAAAGAAAGTACGACGATTTTGAAAAAGTTGGAGAAAAAGCGTCGTTACTAGTGCTAATTCGTCTTACTTATTCTTCGCTAAACTCATTCAGCTCCATCGCGAGGATCGCATAAATGGCATCTTCGAGCTCGAGCTTGGTCGCATACAGCGGAACCTCAACACGGTTAAAGCACGTATGCACTTTGGGAAAGCCCTTGGTCTGATGGAGAAGCGGGCGCAGGGAGAACGCACAGATGCGACCGTCATAACTCGTGAGTCCACGAAAGCCCTGGACCGGGACCCGCGACGAACCGGTACTAAACTGCAAAAACCGAGCGCGCTCTTCTTCTGTGAGCTGGGCCATGGTCTCCCAAAACCACTCGACCACATGAAGGTGCTCGCCAAAATTGGGAGCGACAGTAGTATTCCGACGCCAATCAGCAAGATCGATTTCGGGCAGCCCACAGAGCACCAGCTCCAACTCTTGGTAGTCAAACACCATAAGATTTTCTTGTGGCACGACTTCAAAAAGGCCAAGCGACAGCGCTTGGAGTTGCTCGGCGTACCGGTCGAGCATGAGGTACCGCAATTTGAGATGGAGATACTCGGCTTTGTTGTCGTCGGTCACGGCCAGGTCACGACCATTCGGTACCAAGTCGATCACGAGTGGCTGTTCGTCGCGGATTTCCGTGACACTAAACGTGAGCTCGAGCGCGTCGACATGGTCGTTCTCGCGGATCCACGTCATGCTGTTGTAGACCTCGGGGTCGACATATTGGAGATCGGAAAACGTAATCGGTACGCCCAGTAAATGCTTGAGAATTGGGAGACACAATCGCGCTTGCATGGTCTGCCCTTCCAACAGTGCGCGGCCCAGCAACCGCCCAATCCCTCGAAAGTAGAGCAAATGGTCGGCCGTGCAGTCGATTGAATTCGGGTTTATCGCGACCGACTGGTTGTTGCGGTGGCAGTTCATAAACAGTCCCAACGAATCGTCCAGGAGCTTTCCGAATAGAATCGAAAACCACTCGCGCTGGAGACCACCAGCGTCGATCCCGACTTCACCGAGAAACTCGATGCGCAACGGGAAATGAATGTGCTCGAGCTGGATGCCCAATAATTGTTCCATGGACTCGACTAATATATTGTCACGGTGCACACTGAGCTTGATGCGGCCTTCGTCCCAATTGCGCAGCAAGCCATTCATGCGCTCAAGAAACCACGCGTACTTTTTCTGGAACGGCAATTGGCTCACGTGGTCAATGAGCTCGAGTTCGTCGGCGCGGATGCGGTAGCCTGTGATAGTCGTCGCGGCGTCGGCGCGCGAGGTCTCGGCAAACGTCAAGCGGCCTTCACTGTGAACCGAGCTCCGGACGAGGTAGGTTACGAATCCGGAAGATGGCCGTCGGCTCATACTGAGAGTACGGTTCCCGTTGGAACTGCTTTGTCCGAGCAGAGAGTTGTTCCCCACAGGCACAAACGAGGACGACACTGCGGATGACGAAACAATTTGGGGAGGGGTGGTCGTGGTTGTGGTCGTGGTCGGATTGGCGGACGTTTGGCTGTAGACAATGTCCTGGCGTTCCCAAAATGCCGTGCCGTCCGCGGCAATCTTGCGGACCCATTCTTTGCGCTTGCGCGCGTATCGCTGGCGCGGGTTCAGTGCGCTGAGCCGCAATGGCTGTGTTTGATTGGCCGAGAGCGAGCGGCTCTGGCGCAGTGGCACGGGGTTGCCGGAGAACGAAAACGAGGAGGAGAGACGGCTTGAACTCGTGCCGTTCGAGAGACTCGCACTGGGCGGGTTGCGCTGCTGTTGCTGGCGCTTAATACGCAGCGCCTCCAGGTCGCTAATGACCGACTCGCGCCGCGTGGCGTTGCGCTTGGTGTCGCACAAAATACAGTTTTTTTTCTCGAGTGCGTTAGTGAAATCGCACACGAGACACTTCCACCGCTCGTCGCTTTCGCCACTACACATGAAAAAATCACGGGTAAGCATCTGGAACCGAAAGGAAAGAGAGAGCAATTTCATGAAACGTACTTTCGCTCGAGATCGAGGCGCGTGACAGGCTCGGCAGCAGCTTCCTGGAGGAGAATTCTGCGCAGCGAGGAAATGGAGTGAGTGGGTGAGTCGCGAATGAAAGAAAGAGCGGGGAGGTCGAAACGCAGTATGTACCTGGACAAAAATGACCGCGAGAGGTGCTCGCGCGGCGCCGACGCGCGGTCCTTGAGCACGTATAGACCACCGACCAGTAGTAGCAGCATGACGGCAGCCATGAGTGAGAGGAAGAGCTCCATATTCGCGCCGTCGTCCGAATCACTCATCGAGTCGAGGAACCGAAGAATCCCGGTCTAACGCGGAACCGTGTACAGTTTAGACGCGATACTGATCAATAGTCCAGCCGGACTCGTGTTAGATCACGTTTTTGTCGAATGCCCCGCCCCGCCTTTAGCCAGGTCAGCTCTGTGAAGTTTTTGCTGATAGAACGGCGTTTAGACGTTCTACACCTGGTCACACTGGCGTTGGGTATGGGGTTGGCGTCGGCCGTACGGGAAATATGATCAAGAGGAGCTGGCGATCCGGCCACACAGAGGACGCACACGCCACGGACGTGGACGCACACACAAGGAGAGGAGGGGAGAATGTGGCCGGCGTCTGCGAACGCGGGATGGCTACTGGCCGCAAATCTGCGGGTGGCGCCAGCTTGCTTGCCTCAATACATGGAGGGCTGGCTGGCCACAATCGCAGGCCTGGCCACACTGGCGTCCCTTTCCAAGAACGTTGTGCGGTCGTCAGTGGCATCGTCTGACTATATTGACTGGCCCTTCATTTGGCAACAACTGTCCACTGAATTGCAGCTTGCTGCTTGTCTTCCTCGCATAAGTCCGTCTGTGTTGTTAAAAGAGGGGTGAAGGTTGAAGCACGTCGCGTACATAGCATGGGCGCGTCCCATCTGGTAGGTCGGCAAGTTCGAATGCTCCGAATGTTCACCGAAGTCACGCGCAAGAAAAAAACTGAACGAGGACGTGTACCCATAACCGCTCTCATCCATTTCTAATCTGACACGCAACCGTGTTGATCTATTGGCATGTTCGCAGTCAACTCTGGTCATCTCATCTTGGGCAGCTGTACTGTACTCAGTATCTCCGTTCCATGAAGGCAGTAGTTAAATTCTGCATGCTGGCGATTGTGCCAAATGTGCAGTGCACTGAACCGCTCGCCCCATCGCAGACGGTCCAGTTTACAGGTGCATCTACGCTGTACACTGCTGGGATTGACGTCGAGACGGACAATCACACATTCCATTCTTGCAGCCCAAGTTAGAATATAAACGTGGTGGGGTTGCTGCTCCCGTTGAGGCAGAACTGTTCTGAGAACTTTTCACGATCGTCGCCGGCGGCGTGAGGCACGGAAGCTGGTCTATAAAATACAAGCACCGTAATCAGCTCGGCTGAAATGGGAAGAGTGATTAGCACCGTTAAGCTTACCATATCTTCGTCATCGTCATTTCCTGCATCCGAACCACCCTTGGTCTCTTCATACACCGTGATAGAAGACGGTCGTCCTCTCTTTGGAGGCGTCGCACGTTGCGGAGTCTCGTCCTCGTCAGAGTCGGATTTTGCAGAGACAGTAAGACTCGTTCTGGCTGCTAACGATTCTGACGTTGGACTGGCGCGAGAGCCATGGGATGCTGCTGAGTCTCGCTTGTTGGCTCTTGATGCCACCGATGCACGCGGCACGAAGCTATCGGAATCGTCCTCACTCTCTGAATCTGCCACAAAAGTCTTGGCTTGCGTTCGGGCTTTTCGCATGAGCGACTGGCGTCGGCTTGACGTCGGTGTTGGCATGGTGATTGCCTCATCCCCATTGACAGGAGCGTCACCGACGATTGGCGTTGCTGGACTCTTTACTAACGATCGACGACGAGTGGTAGACGATGTTGACAGCCGCTGCTTTTTTGCCGATAACGGAGGCGAGCTCATGGTGAGAAAGGTGGTCATCGTCCCTGACGGTTTGATTGGAGAGAGCGAAGCCTGCAGAGAAAAACGAGAAACGTGAGTTCCCTGGTGTCTGTAATGAATAGATCGTGGTAGTAGAACTCACCGAAATGCGAGCTTTCTTCGCGGAAGGTTGGACAGCCGATGTCGACTCTGCCTGGTCCTCCTCTTCATGCTCATGCTCAGCCTCAGACCGACCCGCCTTTAGTGAGGCTCTTCTGTCCGTTGCTTTGCCTGAATTGTAAAGCTGCTTCGGAAGATAGATCTTGCCTGGAAACGCTTTGAGGTTGGATTGGTTCTTGATCCGGCGTTTCAGCAATTGTACAGCGCACTCGAGCAAAGGGTAAATGGCAACGGCATTCGGGTCGGAAGAATCGTGACAGTCCGACAGCTTGGTCAGAATCTGCAGCAAAAACGCAATGTTGTCGGCCTCGGCTGTGTTGACCGGCATCAGGCCGTCAATGAAAAAGTCAAGGTACGCCACTTGCTCACTCCACAATGGATCCGAAATGAGCGCACCACGTAACCCTCCTTTCACAAACCTGGAAGCAGCAGACGCAGGAAAGTCCGGATGGTGGGCGAGCAGGTGGATCACGTACGGCAACGCGTACTCGGGAACCATCAACGCGTTGACGTTCTGTCGATTTTCTTCGTCATCGCCCTCGCCGACGTTTGAAAGAGTAGGTCGAGCGGATGTAGCCTCGAACACGCGTCGCATGCGCTCCACAGCGACCGTGAGAAGACTGCGGGCATGCTTCTTCATCACCGCACTATGCTCGGTCGCGGCCAGCACCAAGTAACTGAGGTATTTGTGCGGATGAGGAATGGAGCTCTTCATTAGGTTTGCCGAAAGTTTCTTCACGAACGCTTTTCGAACGTCTTCGGCTGAGTCTTGCATCACAAAGCCCAGAATATGCCACTCGGCGACAGAAAGCGAGCTCTCAATGGCACGATGGCGTAATAATTTGAGAATGTTGCAGGAGGCGGCGGTTCGATACTTTGCCGGCAAGGAGCCACCAGATCCCCACTTGCGTCCATCCGACCGCAGCAGTTCGAACAGCAACTTGAGCAACTCTCGGCTTCGCTCGACGAGATTGACTGCATCCCCGTCGTGGCAGTACAGCAGTAGATCTGTCGCGACCTTGATAGCGAGACACCGCACTTCCGCGGCCTTTGCAGCTGTGAAGCCCACTTTCGACGTTTTCTTCAGCTTCGCTTCGGCTTTTGCGTCGTGTTTGTCTTGACGAATATAGGTCTCCAGGAGTGTATGCCACAGCGACGAGACACTGTCCGTGTGTTGAGAGAAGAGCGATGGACAGCGCTTGGCGAACACGTGGAGGCTGTGGAGCGTCGAGACGGACGTTGAAGCACTTGGCGCAACGAGCACTTTCTTAGAGCACAGCTTGGAGACCAGTGCGCCAATGTCTTTTGACTCACCAAAGAAATTCGCCAGGATTTGGGCGGCAAACTTAGCCGCGGCACCATCATCTTGAGGGCTCAAGTTTTTCAGTGCCACGCCAAGACAACAGTGCTTCAAGTAACTGGTGAGCGCATCAGATGGGATTTCGTCAGTGGCGGCACGATCGAGTACGTCCTTGTTGGCAAGCTGGCACTTCTTCCAGTACTCTGCAAAGAGTGCGAGTGAACTAAGCAAGCTGATGACAACCTTGTGATCGCGTTCGATCTCGTCCTCTTCTTCATCGTCTTCTGCATTCTTTGCCTTCACACTGTCGTCGTTTTCTGTCAGGATGCTTTCGAAGTCACTTTGAACAAAGCTCGCGAAAAGTTGCGGTGTGGTGCGCGCAACGATCAGAAGCAAGTCGGTCACGGACCGATTTTCGCGGTGGTGCGGAAGACCGCTACCATTGAAAAAGCGCAAGTAGGTCGCGATCGTTCCTTCACTCACGGTGAGCAGGTTGAGTTTGCGACAAAAGTTCTTGAGGAATTCGCCAAGCGGAGACTTGGAGCCGACGGCTTTCACGAGGCGATCACGCGAATTGCGTTGATCTTGCTGAGACGTGGTACCGTCGCATAAAATGCCTAGCTGCTTAAACACGGTCAGATCTTTCCAGCCAGCGAGTTGATCTAGCAGCTTGCTGAGGTTGTCGGTCTCAGTGAAGAGAGGCGCAATGCCACTGTGAAAAGCACTCTTCGCGACCTCAACCAGAGCCATAGTCTGCGAAGGACTCGTCGAAGCCCGTCGCGATATCTTTCTTGCACTCAAAAATGCTCCCAATTGTGTCTGGCACTTGGCTCGTTCCACAAAAACACGACGCAGAGCCTCTCTTGCGGTGGCGTCCAGCGAGTGGTAGATGAACAGCAAACCCTTTGCCCGACAACTTTCGGAGAGTGCCTTTGGAAGCAGAATATCGTCCAGCAGCTGGATAACGCGAAGCTTCAGCTCTTGCTGTGGATACGCAAAACACTTCAGCACAAAGTCGGGCACCCATCCAAGCTTCTTGATATTGGCCGTTGGAACCACGTTCCCGAGTGACAGATCGCTCTCTTCGTCTTCTTCATCGTCTGCTTCGGGTGCCCAGTACGACGAAATGTGAGCAGCATACACCTGACTCAACCCGGTCATGGCCTCTTTTCTGAGGACCACGCGTTTGTCCTTCATGCGTTCGCCAACTTGTCGAAGGCATTCTTCACTCACGGCATCAATGTTGTTGGCCGCGAGATCACATACTTCGTTGACCACCAGCCGTCGCACTTCCCATTCTGGATCCGCCAAGCGTGCGACAAACTCTTTTTCAATGAGTGCCGCCAGCTCTGCTTTTCGCTGCCAAATAATTGCACTGACTTGAACCATCTGCAAGCGAATCTCCTTGCTAACATCGCGAAATCGCCCCAAGAAATCACGAAAGTTCTTCATATAGTCGTGGCCATACTCGGCATGGGACGATGCAAACAAGCGCCCCATCAATGCGATCGCCTCGGAGCGTGTCGCGACTTCGTCGACTTGAAGTTGCATGCACACGTTTGGGAGCACATACAACAGCAGCGACGCGTTAACTTTGTGAATTTCGTAGATCAGCGTGTAGACGTGTTCCTTCAACTCGGACGTCTTGTTTGTGAACGCCGAGGGGACCGCGTCGACTAACACACTATTGAAAAAGTGCGATAAATGGCTCTGTAGGTGGTCGCTGGTGCGACGGATAAGCTCCTGCGCCAGGTGATACGGCCCTCGAGCTGTAGTCGCCGCCGACTCAGAGACCCCTGCTGCTGGATCGTTGGCCATACCCAAGGTTTCTGTACTGGGGTTCGAGTGGACGAGTGGCGCGAGAACGACATCGAGCAGATTCTGTTCGATCGACTCACTTTCTTCAATGCACGTGGTCATTATCGACAGCATGAGCGTCTCCATCTTGATCGAGTGGTCTTTGCGGATCGTGTTGAACAGCGTGCGAAAGAGCTGCACCAATAACGACTCGTCAGCGTCCTCCGGGACGTATTCCATACCCAATAACAGCAGGTACGACTTGACGCTTGCAAGGCTTTCGAGCACATATAAATGATGGAGCTTGGTCGACGACGCTGTGAGCGTGCTGGCATTCGTCCCATCATCGCGTTCGATCGCGAGGCACCGAAGCTGTTCGAGAATCAACTGAAAGGCATCGTACAATTCTTCGTTCGATTTGAACGGCATCTCGGGGGCATACACCCGCAGCAAGTCCACAAAACAGCACGCGGCGAGCGACCGCACGTTCGGCTCTGTATGGTCCAAAATCTTGTCGTGAAGCAGCTCGGTACACACAAGCCGTAGCTTCTCAAGCGGCACATCGCCGTCGTGTTGATCCTGGTCTTGGTGGGCTTGTTGGTGGTTGGGGGTCTGCTGAAGTACATTCCACGTCTGCTTGAGCCGCCGCGACAAGTCCGACGCGTTGCCCGCCGTCAATAAAAATGACCCTGTCAGTACGGCATCCTTGTTGGCGTTGGCGTTTCCGTTTCCGCTACCGTTTTGCCGTGACGTTGGTTTGGTGGCAACTGCAGATTGCAGCATCTGCTGCCCCCGAGGGCCTCTTTCTTCGCTCTTTTCTTCTTGCTCCGAGTCGCTATCATCGATTACACGAGCCGGCGTCCGTTGCTTCTGGTTCTTGGTGGTCACCTGTGGACGCACTCGCCGAGGTTTCGTAGCGACACTCGCATCCTCGTCATTACTATCGCCAACCATCTCTTCGTCTTCTGGCCCGCGACCTCCATTCTCGTCGTCGTCTGCACTCAGGTGCTTGGACGTGGCCGTCTTGGCCTTGCGCCGCAGTGCCGATGGCTGTAGGGAAGCCATAATGGTCTGCTGTTTCGGCGTGCCCCCGTTTGCCTTTGCCGTTGGCTTTGCCTTTGTCTTTGCCTTTGACTGTGGTGTTGGCTTTGGTTTTGTGGTCGTTTTCTTTTTCTTTTCAGTAGATGGCGGTGGCGTCGCCTTTGTACTGCGCTTCGTTGCCGGCGGCATCGTGGCGTGGCTGCTGGGTTTTTCTTTTCGCCCGCAGTTTCTCGCGTGCAACGTCAATGCGGGTTGATAACCGGACCACAAAATTCCAAATCCCGCCAAAAAAATGAAGCAGAAAAATGGACGTTTGGACCGCCAAGGGCAACAAGTTACGAGATTTGTACGGACAGTATTGTCAGTGATCGTCCACTTGGTGGCAAAAGTGGCGCCAAAAGTGGTCGCAAAGGGTAACCATGCGGACACCATTAACATAAGATGGAGAAGGAGCTTTCTAAGTACACAGATGTCACTCGAACGAGGGCATGAGTCTGGTGTGAGAATGGGTTCACTGGGGTATGAAAATTGGCATCGTATAAATACGCCGCTCGTGCTGGAGCTAGACAACTAGGACATTCGACCAACCCTCGTCAACCCCTTGGGGTGAGAGCAGCTACACCATTACCCACATCGCCATGTCGTTCAAGCCGCAGCTCTTCTCGGACGAAGGCAAACTGCTGCCGCTCGCGAATGACGATGAGTTCTTCATCCTGGAGCGTGCCAAGATCTCTTTCCAAGTCAAAACCATTGAGTATGCTTTGGGGCATCCTTTCTTTCAGGTGATTGTAGGGAGACTCTAACTGCCGCACCACTGGTAGGAACACATTCAAAGGCAAAGGGCGTATCTACTGCACGACGCAACGCGTGATCTTCGTGGCCGAGAAAGGAGCGATGCAGCACGGCCTGTTCTTCGAAGCTTTTGTACGCTTTATCTGCTTCACGAAGCGGTGCCAGCAATTCTCACTCTTAACGTTTGTTGTCTTATGAAATAATAGGAGATCCCACTGGCCCAAATGATGGATGAGAAATTTAACCAGCCCATATTCGGCGCCTGCAGTTTGTCGGGCCTCGTCATCCCTGTACGTTGCTACCGTAGGCCCATCCATTGTCACAGAAGCACGGTCTCACATCACCATCTTATACGTATAGAATGATGGCGAGACCTCGGACGGCGCCAAGTTTGCGTGGAAAATCATCTTTGACAATGGCGGCACAGGCACGGTGTTGCCCGTATTCTTACGTCTGTTGGAAAAGCGCAAGCGTCAAGAAGTGCTGGATATGAATTTTGTCCAGAGCCAGAATAAAGCCTTTGTCGACCCGAACGACCCGACACTGATCTACATCTCTCAGCCGGTCAAGCCCCGCGGCACCACCAAAGCCTCGTGTTAGCTTAACAGAAAAGAAGCATGCATGCGAACGACGCTATATAATTATCATACCGGTACCCGACTTGCTTTTGGTGTTGTGTAGTTTTTTGTTGTGTTGTGGATGGTGTAAATTGCTTTGCGTCTGCGCGCGAGGTTGGATCGCGTTGGCGGTTCCGCAAATCTGTGGACGTCACGTTTCTCATATACCTATACATCGCCGTCTAGAATGCCATGTTAAAAGTAGTCGGTGGCATGATCGTTGCGACCTGGCACCGCTCCGCCTTGGAGTATCGCTTCTTGATGACGGCGAGGTTGTTCGAGGGCGAGTTCGAGTAGAGGCTTTGCAACTCGCCCATGCACTCCTTGAGGTCGGTCCAGCGATACTGACACGCGTCGGCCAGTTCCTTTGTCTACGTTGAATCATACCACACAATAGGATAAATTGGTCAGTGTTAGAAAAATATAGGATGATTGGATGGCAACGTACCATGGGGAAGCCGTCCACTGTGAACATTGCCATCGAGAGACAGCACGCGGCCACCACCGACGGAACAAACTTCAAGAACTGGTACTCTTGGAGGGCGAGTTCAAGCAAGTAATGGGCGAGCATCGACGTCTTTTTCTGGATCGGTGGGATCATGCGCTCGTATATATTGAGAAAATCGAGTGCTGTGAAAGCCAAAAGGTCAGTAAAAAAGCTGGACCATGGCGAGAGTACACTACGCTTACCTGTCGGAATCGACAACGTGAAGTTGAGTGTGTTTAGCAATTTCTCCTCCATCTTCAGCACTTCCGCCGAAGTGTAGACGTTGTCGGCGCACATCGCAAGATCCTCGACGCCAATGTACGACACATCTTCGCATTTCGACGCGACATGCAGACAGGTCGCACCGAGCAGTTGGAAGCGAGTCTTCTTCACCATGACGATATCAAGGTAGCGATCGGTATAGTTGACGGCCAAAAAGGCGGTGCGCAAGCACATCTCAAACACATCCACCACTAGGAAGAACGAAAGCAACAGTGAGCCGCCAGAAAAGCAAAGTGGGGACCAACGTAATTCAAAATCTCACCCTCAATGAGCCAATCCACAAGCATCGAGCGATGGGCTGGTCGAAGCGCTTTCTGTCGACTGGAAAGAATAATACGTTAGCGTACCTATCGCCAATATAACATTGGAGAGTACGCACCTTAAGTATTTGATCTCCTTCCACGACTCGCGCTCGGTCTGGCGCAAGTATGCATGGAACAACTCGACATGTTCTGGGATGTTGCTGGTTCGAAGACGCTTCAAGGTGTACTCCATGTGGTCCATCGGGATCGTCGGTGTGAGGCAGTTCAACTTGCCAATGTCTTCCGAAAAGTACGGGTGGCGAAGCGCATCTTCGGCTGAAATGCGCTGTTCGGGGTTGTACGTCAGCAGCCGGCTCAAAAGGTCGATGCCAAGGCCCGAGATGTTGGGAAACAAACGATCCAACGGCCTTCGCTTCCAGTTTGGAAACTCAAAGTGGTAATGTGGTAAAGAGGTAAAGCCTGGCCAGGTCTCCGACGACGGCGTCGAGAGCTTGCTGAAGATCTGAAATAGCTGGTCAATTTCCGAGATGCCAGTGAACAGTGGTTTCCCTTGGGCCATCTCCGCAAAGATGCATCCCACCGACCAAATGTCAACCGCCGAGGAGTAACCGCGGACGCCCATGAGGATCTCTGGTGGTCGATACCAAAGGGTCACGACTTCCATCGTGTACGTTCTTCGTGGAACGCCCGTCGCACGAACCAGTGCAAAGTCCGAGATCTGGAGCACAGCGTCATCTGCAAGGAATTCAATTTTCAAAGGTAAGCCCGAGGTGGAATACAAAGCGTACGCCGAAGAAAAGTCTTACCAAGCGAATCGATGTCGTCCGTCCGGATCAGCAAGTGCTTTGGTTTCAGGTTCCGGTGAAGCACGCCTCGTCGATGACAATACGCAATCGCATCGAGGAGTTGATGCAGCAAACGGCGAATCTACGAGCGGATGAGGAGGTTAAGCACACGTAACCTTAACTGCAGAGGTTCTAGTAGAATTTACGTACCACTCGCTCCGACAGGACCCGACCACCAGATGGATCGCCCGTGGGATTAATAATCTCGTGGAGTGTCTTGTCAACGTACGGGAAAAAGACATGAAGCTCGTCCTTTGCCAAGCTGATCATCTCTAACGATGCAATGTGGTCGTGCTTAATCCCCTTGAGGACGGCCAGCTCGCGGAGCATATAATATGGGACGCCTTCACCCTTTGGAAACACCCGTGCTTTCTTCATGGCGAGGATCTTGCCGGTCGATCGCTGGTGACACTTGAAACACGTGCCTTCCGTGCCCTTGTTCTTGATCCCCAAGTTCTGGAAATTGAGCCAGTTGACCGCACCGTCTGGAAGTACACTCGGCAGTGCCTGGCACAGCGATCGTCGACTCGTTAATTCCCGCCATCGTCGCGACACCAAGCCCATGTTGGGAAAGTCGTCCGACGACACTAAGAATGTAAAAATGTGAAGAATCATATCGACGGGCTGGAGATCAATGTGTTCGTTCGGCTGGATCACACTTGCTTTCGACTCTTCCATTTGCGATTCAGTTGCACTGCCTTCCCACTCGTCGTCGTCGTTTGGCGCCGGCGAGGCAATGAGGATTTCCCGCCGCACCAGTTTGTTGGCGCGATGCTCAACCGCACGGTCCGATGGATCGATCGAAAAGCCTTCGTCGCCGGCTTCTTGGTTGTGCACGTGCTCGCGCGCATAGGCGACAAACTCGCCTTTAAGAATGGGCTCGGATTTGATCAGCAGGGCGTCCGTTTGGAGTGTCGATGGCTCTGCCTTGACTAGAATCGGTTCCGACTTGGTCGGCATGGGTTCGTCGTCACTGCCGGCACTGCGCTTGCGCTTCGACAACGCCGTCGCCGGCAGCGATGGTTCATACGCCATGTCCGTGTCTTCCATCTTTTCCGTCTTGACGTAGACTGGCGCTGCAGCTGCCGCACTAACAGCGGACGATGATACTGACGCTGACGCCGTGGCGCCGACTCGCTGACTCATTAAATCAAACGGTTCGGGATCCGGAAAGCTGCCGAGTTGTGCGCTGCCAGAACTGCGTGGCGTCCCGCCAAGCGCAAGGAGAATTGGGTTCTCGCCGTTCAGCGGAGTGGCGCTCGTGCCACAGACGAGGCCAGGAAACTTGCGGTCCCGCAGATCAGCAGCAGCGATCGCAATGGGGGGAGCACTAGAAGACGCAGAGGAGCCAGCGGCGGAGTTAGCGGTGGTGGTGTGGCGGCGGCGCTTGGAGGGTGTGGCGTCGGCGCCGTCGGCGTCCGCAAAGCGCGTGGGCGTGGGCGTCGTCGAGGGCGGCGCGAATGGGCGGTCGTTCATGAAGAGGGTGAGAAAAAGAGAGAGAAATCCTTCTCTCCCACAAAGAAAGAGAGAGGGAGGAGAGGAGAGGGCGTAGGCTGAGGAGGGGACAGGAACACTGTCGGCGGCCGCAAATAGCCACGAGGGAATGGGGAACAGGAGGAGGGGAGGGGACGGATGCTTGTGTACGCTCCTCAAAACCTCACACTGTCCGCGGTTGCGCTGGCCCGCAGAACAGATTTTCTCGGAGCAAAATGACTTGGACGATGATCCGCGAGATCTGAATTGGCGCTGGGGTTGGTCGACGTCGTGACACGATCTATTCAATCCGGCCAGCCGAATTTTGATTTTGAGCTCCAGTTCCTGGAACACACACACACACCAACGCCTAACACAACACTGCCCAGTGTTTTTGTTCTTTTCTTTCAGGACGGGACTGAAAGGAACGCGATTTGAGATTACTTTTTAGGACGCAAAAGTGTGCACCACATCCTATTTTCTCTATCACGACAGACGGCAGAAACGACAAAGAAAAGAAATTTGACCATGAAGTTGCGTGAATCGTTTTGCAAAGCTGAAAGTAAAACTAAAAATAATTTTCAGCCAATCAAAGGATAGACTAGCTTTTCTTTGTTGGATCGTGTTCTCAGTGGTTGCCCTGAGAAGAGAATGCGTTGATTTCTTTTTCTTCGCACTTCGTCTCCACAGCCGTACGCCAATGCGTGACTCTTGTCTATAAAGATGCCCATACAGACTCATGACGACCATAGATGTCAGTGTGCGAAGCTGGAGCCCATTGCGGCAGGAAAGGAGCGGTTATCTTCAGCACCCGTCACCGTGACACACGTAACGTTTTGTTCTCCACTTGTGGCTAGGAAGCAGATGGCTGCTCTCTGCATCAGAAATGCACCGATGAAAAAGCGATCTTGAATGGGTTCTACTGCGTGGTCCACATAAAATACAACGTACTAAGTACGACGTGCTGAAAACCGTACCCCTGCATGGGATACACTGTACCCAAGTCTGTACCACAATGAAAAGCTTCGAGAACACATGCAATTGTGAATTGATATTTTCCGGAACGGGTAACATGTCGGCCCCTACTAGCCCACGAAGCGATGCAGGCGAGAACGAGAACGATATCGTGGCGCACGAGCGCACAGCGGATGAGTTCCCACGCTGCGTGCAGTGCGGTGGCCGCGGCCTCGGCCTCGTGACGAACCCGCAGCGGCTCTGCACGCACTGTGCACGGTACATTCCCCGAAGTCGACCCAGCATGCCACCGACAGAACTGATCATGCGCAACATGTTTCTGTAGAGTGACCAAAGCATTCTTTGACCCCGATCAGAACAAATACTGTCGCGACGAAGGGTTTGTGGATATTTCACCCCACGCGGACGGTGGCGTCCTCAAGAAAATCCTCAAGGAAGGCAAGACTGGCGGCAAGCCCATCGAGGAAGGTTGCCCCACGTTCGGTACGGTCCTTTCACAATTGTTCTCCTCTCCTCCTTCCCCAGAATCCAGAAGCTAATACTGCTTTGCTGTGCAGTCCAGTACATTGGACGACTGGAGGACGGCTCGATCTTTGATACAACGTGCGTATCTCCCCGGAGCTGATTCCCTAGAGAAGAAAACGTTAAGCTTCTTTTACTCTATATAGGCGGGATATCGTGGATGGCAAGCATGTGGGCGGCACAGACGACCCGTTCGAGTTTCAGCTGGGGCGGGAGAAAGTGATCAAGGGCTGGGACATTGGCGTTGCGACGATGCATGTGGGCGAGCTCGCGCGGTTTATTATCGCACCTGACTATGCGTACGGCGCCAAGGGCTTTGCCCCCAAAGTGGAGCCTGATGAGACACTCGACTTCGAGATTGAATTGCTCCAGTTCAAGGTAGGTGGCAATGAGAGACTGGACGAGGGTGTGGTCAGTCTCACGACGGTGAGATGATAGGATGCCTTGCCACGCTTCCCTACGCAAGCCGAGCTCGCCGAGACGCGCCGTAAACAGGACGAAGAAGACAAGAAAATGCTGGAAGAAAACCCACCGCCGACCATCGGTAAGGCACCTGGTTCATGCTTTCAGGAGCGCTTGCTGATATGGGGATTCGATTCTGTAGACGAGCGTGTTGCATTGGCGTTGGATGCCAAGGAGCAAGGCAATGCTTGTGTGGCCAGTCAGGAATATGACAAGGCACAGAAGCACTACGACTCGGTGAGCTCTTCTACTGCTTCTGTATTGCCGCTAGAAGAACTGACGAGTAGAGTATTGATTTGTTTGGTGGCTAGGGCTTTGTCAACATTTTCTTTGGCAAAGACGAGTGGGAGCACTTGGTGTCGCAGCCCGACAAGGACAAGGTCAACGCTGTCAAGGTAGGCACCGCACCTCCTCGTATTATTTTCTATTGCAATTCGAATTGATTGAGTGTTGATATTCCACCCAGCTCGTGCTCTATTTGAACCGAGCACTGTGCAAGATCAAGCTCAAGAAGATCGAAGACGCCTTGTGGGACTGTGACCAGGTACCGCATCGAGTCCGCATTAAATCCCTGGACCCTCCTACAAACATGCTGAGCACTTTTCTACTGTAGGCAATTTTGCTCGATCCGAAGAATGGCAAAGGCCACTTTCGTCGTGGTCTCGTGTTTACTGAAAAGCTCAAAGAAGAACTCGAGAAAGAAACCAAGGGCGAGTTCTGGATCCTCGACAAGGGCTTTGAATTCGCCAAAGAAGCTGAGAAGAGTTTTGACAAAGCCGCCGTATTAATTGGCCAGACCGACGCCAAGTTTGCACATGCGCTGGCGGACCTCAAACGCAGCCACGCCGTGTTGACTAAGTACGCGGCCAACTACAAAGAGCAAGAGAAGAAACTCTACAAGGAAAAGATCTTTGACGTCATGGAGAAGAAAAACAAAGTGCTCCAGAAAAAGGAACAAGAAAAACAACTCGCTGAAGAATTTGACGATATGCCTGCCCTCGAGTGAGGTTGGGAACCCAAGAGAATATGAAATTGGTTACAGTGGAGTGTGGGTGAAAAAATTGGGTGTACGCGAGTGTTGAACTGTTATCTCTGAGGGGAGTTTATGAAGGACAAAGCCCTAAGAGCTGGGAGAGTGCTTAGTCCTCGTCCGACTCGACGTCGCCGTAGCGCCACATCGCCAGTCGTTTCTTCTTGGCGATCGACTGGGCGTTCAAGAGCCCGTCGACCACGGCCTTTTGGTGGGCCGCTGCTTTCATCAACGACTTGCGGTCCGTGCGCAAGAGCCCGGCTTCCAATAGCACTTCCGAGACGCTTTGGTTGTTTTTGTAGAGCGAGATCTTGGGGCGGTTCTGTTCGTCGTGGCCATGAATGCGGGCACTGAGCGTATGGCCCCACGCCGTCTCGCCCAAGAGCTGGGCCGCTTCGTGGCCAAACTCGTCAGTGGCCGGCAATGGCTTGATGAACCCAAACACGACTTCTTTGGCTTGGGGCGGGTACTGAATCAAGTTGGCATCGAGCGGACGCAGACGGTTCGCTGGCAAGGTCACGACATTACCATAGTCAAAGAACCGGACACGCGCCGAGCCATCGGCATTGACATACTCGATACGCGCACGGTTCCACATGGGACCATTGCCATCGTCAAACAGACCCGCACAGACACCATTGCGACGGATCTCAAAGGTCTTGCCTTGGGAGCCGTGTGAGTGGGTAAACTCCTTCATTTTTTCTTCCACGGTCGCGCACGTACGGTCTGCGACGTTCTGGATGTAGAAAGTCGAGCCATTTATGATCTCCGAGATCTTGACACACGGCAGCACCTCGTCCGACGTTGCGTTCTGCGTCGCTTGCTTGGCCTTGGCGGCCACGGCCTGTGGATCGTAATTCTTCCAGTAGTTGGTCTTGGCTTGCTTGGCGTTGTCTTCGGCGCGCTGCAACTGGGCCGCCGTGCTCGTGCGTTCGACCGAGAACGCATCGACCCACGCCAACCCTTCAGCGAGGAGGTGGCACCCAAAGTTGCCTTTCTCGTCTTTGGCGCCGCCGACGTAGAGCGGACCAAACGCGTTGCCACCGCGGTCCATGTCTTCAATCTCAATGATGACGTTGCGCTGCATGATGCTGCGCTTGGTAAAGAGCTTGGACTCTTCGCCAAACGGCTCAGGCGGACTCGAGACCACACCGGCGCCGGCGTACCGCGTGGGCTGGGGACACTTGATGCCGGCGACCACAAAATTGACCATGCAATTTTCCTTGGGGACAAACAGCTTGACGCGCGTGCCCGAGTACACGTACTCGACGACCGCCCGAATCACTTTTTCCCGGGTGAGGAACGGCAGGTACTGCTTGGCTTTGGTCGCATCAAAGCAGAGGTCGGTGTACCGCTGCTCCGGTGGCGATTCCTTGCCCGAATGCATCCCCTTCTTCTGGCTCTGAGCCTTGGCTTCGGCCGTCAGCAAATCATCATAGTATTCGGACTTGGCTTCGTCCGGCCGGTGGCGCACGACTTCGGCGAGCCCGGCGCCGACCAATTCGAGCGCGAGGTTAATGCCCTTGGCATTTGCCGCCGCAACTTCGCCACTGCCGGCTTCCGAGGCTTTTTTCAAGGTGTTTTTCGATTCGTAAAACACACTGGCAAACGTCATGACGGCATTCTCGCCGAGCATGGGGTTGGTTTTCTCGTACTCGACTTCGACGCGGACGTTCTTGCCAATGGACTTTTGGCGTAAGTACTCTTTCGACTCGATCGCGAACGGCGCGTTCGGCTCGTTGCGGCGCGCATTCCCCAGCCGCGGGGCACGTAGGGACGACAGATACAACCGCTTCTCTTCGTTCTTTTCGGGCACGTAGACCACGATGCAGTCGCCACTGATGACTTCGATCACCGTGCCCCGCACGTGCTTGGCACTCGTGAGCGTCGGGGCTTGAAAATCTTTCCACACCCTTAAATTCACGGCTTTGGCTTCTTTCTCGGCCGCGCGCAAGAGCGTACGCGAGGTGTCGCTCACAAACGCCGCGCTCCAATCGGCCATTTTCGCAAGGCCATGACGCAGCAATTCGGCGCTAATGTTGTTGCCCGACTTGTGCACGACGCTGCCGTAGATATTGCCATATTTGTCAACGCCTTCAAGCTTAAGGTCGACGTCGCGATGGAGCAAGCGCGTCTCGGTAAAGTGCTTGGCTTCACGGGCATGCGGCTGCGGACCATCGGTACCATCGGGCCCTGCTCCAGGGGCATTGGTGCGCGGCGCTTGGACGCCAGCCAAGCCAAAGTTGATCAGCTGCATCGACGGCAACAACACCGCACGCATGCTCGAGCCGTTCTGGACCGACTCAATGACCGCCGTCACCAGCTTGCCTTTGTGGGCGGCCAGCAATGCATCGCCATCGACGGATCCCCACTTGATGGTCGCATGCGCGCGGCCGTCGTCACTGTCCTTGTACATGCCTTTCTTGTCGGCGATCGCAACCTGCTCGACCGTGAGCATTTTCTCGTGGTCAGGTGATGCACCGTCGCGCGACTGGTCGACGCCTTTGACTTTAGCCCAGCCTTCGCGTGCAACGACTACACACACATTCTCTTCGACGCCGCGGGCATTCGCGGGCAACCAGACCGAGCCAAAGTCGCGGTTGATCGCGCCGACGCGGTACTCGACCTTGAAGCGCACTTGTTTGCCGATCGTAAGCTTGCGCAAAAACTCGCGGCTCGACCAGGCATGGGGCTCGGTCACGCCGTCAGGCCCCCGGGCGATCCGCGGCGCATTGAGCGACGCCAACGTGAGCATGAGCTCGGGCGGGGGACCGTTCGTGGCGGCGCCCATGAGCACAAGCGTGTCGCCCGAGAGCACGGCCTTGACCGTCGCACGTCCAGATGCCATGGAGCTATAGACGAGGAGAGAGAGGAGAGAGGAGAGAGAAGGCGACGATGCCGTGCCTTGGTGCCGCGTGGAAGTGTGAGTGTGTGACAAGGGATCGGAACGGAACCCCGAACGATCTTCGTGACAAGCGGACTGCAAGCACGCAATTCAAAAATGAATTGAACTTGAATTGACGTTCCTGAATTGCACACAGATGTTGAAGGCGATACTAATTTCGGATTGGTTGAAAATGAAAATGCGGAGCTTCGATTGGTTGATATGATAGTGTTGCGCGTGTGTTGCGCGGAAAGATTTTACACCGCGCGCCAAAAAGGAAACATCGTGTTCAGTGAGACCATTCGAGCAGACGAGGAAACAGTGAGAGAGAAGAGATCCTCGGTGTATATACAACGCTCTGGGAAAAGTCTCTACGATGGAGAGCACGCCGATGCAGGAGGCTAAGCCGGCAAACCATAGCTACGGCAGCATCTCTTACGTCAAGCGCATGCAGCAGCAGCTGCACCCGACGAACGGCAACCGCGGGCAGCAGACCGGCAACCTCTTTGGTTCGTAATCGCGTACGTCTTTGAGGGCTACTAAAGCACCAGTGGCTGATGCGTACTATGTGTAGAACCGGAGAGTGCGTCGCTGATGACAGATCTGTCGTTTCTGCGTGGTGGGACCGCGTATCGCAGCCGCGATCGCATCAGTCGGTGAGAAAAGTAGCGATTGGTATTATGGAGCAGCTGATTCTGAGTGTGTGTGTGGATGTAGATTTCTGGACCACAGTTTCTTTGGCACCGTGCTCGATGTCGTGCTTGCCTCCGTCTCACTTGTCTATGTCGGGTCGTACATCGCCACGACCTACATTCCCGCAAGCATTGTACGAAGAGCTTCTCTCCCATCATCTTTCTGATCACTGAGATCTCATCCGTACACCTCATTCTAGCTTCCGTTCTGGCTTTGGCTGGTCGAGATCTTCTGTGCAGCACTGTTTGCGATGGACTTCATCTTTCGTGGGCTGTACCTCGCCAACCACCGGGGCGACTATTTGCTGTCGCTCGCCGGGCTCAGCAACATCCTGGTCATTCTACCTGTGATCCCCATCTCATTCCTGCACGAAGACCAGTACGTACTATACTAATCGAGGACTGATAGAGGTGGTGCTAACGCCTGTTTTTCGTTTAGTACGTTGTGGTACGATGCCAACTACTGGCGTTTTGTGTACCCGTTTCGGTTTGTCAAGTGCTACCTCGAATGCCGGGCCGTGCTCAGCCGCTGCCACGCCTACATGTCGCCCGTGCGCCAATTCGCGATGCTTTGTTATATTCAAATCGTACTCATCATCGGGGGGGCGGCTGGCATCATCCAAATTGCCGAGACCTCGGATGCCGACAAGGGCGACACCCACGAAGGCGATTGGACGTTTTTTAATTCTTTTTTCAACTCGGTGCTCGTGTTTGTGACCATTCAAACACCGCCCGCCGACAACGTGCTGGCCAAGATTTTTGTGGGCGTGCTCGTGATTGTGCTGATCTTGATCGTACCGTACCAGATTTCCAAAGTGCTCGAACTGTCGCAGGCGTTTACCGAGTACGAATTGTCGTCGTTCAAGCCATCGCGAAGTGCCAAGTACATTGTGCTCTGCGGCGACCTCACGCAGTCGCGGATCGACCACTTTTTCCACGAAGTGTTCCACGACGACCACGACGTGATCGATATCAACGTGGTTGTGCTGTGTGACGAAGAGCCTTCCACGGCAATGATCGCTCTCCTCATGGATCCGTTCTTTGAAAAGCGAACACGGTTCATCCAGGGCAGTATCCTCGATGTCGAAGATGCCCAGCGCGCGGCAGTGAGTGGCGCCGACGCCATTTTCATCTTGACTAGACGGTGTGGACAAGAAGAACACATGGCAAGCGACCATCGTACGCTCATGCGTGTCCTCGCCGCCAAGCGCACGGCCCCCGACGCGCGGATCTTTGCGCAGATGCACCTGTCTAGCAATCGCCATTTGCTCGAGGACCTCAATGTCAAGAACGCACTGTATTTTTCCGAGGTTATGCACTCGCTACTCGGTCAGAACTGCGTCTGCCCCGGCTTTTCGACATTGATGTACAATTTGACGGCAACGTCCAGCGAAGAAACCATTGAAGGCAACAATCGCTGGGAGCAAAAGTACATGCGTAGCGCAAGCCAAGAGCTCTACTCGGTAACTCTCCCACCAGGGAATGTCATTTTTGGCAAGACGTTTGCCGAAGTTGCGTCGCTGGTGTACGCGGAATGCAAAGGCGTGCTACTTTTTGCGGTCCAGTCCAAGGCGCTGGTGTCCCAAGGCAAAATCCTGCTGAATCCAGCCCACGCGTACACGTGCTCAGGCGATGAGATTGGGTTTGTGCTGGCGAGGAACCGGCGCGAGGCCGATCAAGTGACAACCATGCGAGCTCGACCAAAGATGCCAACTGACTGGAATTCGCAGCGCGCGAACAATCCGTCCATGGTCAAGACCAAGGAAGCCGACAAACCTTCGAACGCTCGCCGGGTATCGAGGACGGTGGATTGGACGGCGACACTTGAAGCAAAAATCGAACCCGTTGTGGACGAAGCAGCAAACAGCGATGACTCCCGCGAGCCCTTAGAGCCTAAGGAACACAAAGAGCGCAAGGAGCACAAGCGCGCCAGTGGGTTTTCTCATGGCCTCCTCATTGGCAAAGCGAGAGCGAGTGTCGAAGACGTGGTGATCCGTGACCTGTGTGAGCTATCACTGTCGATCGCCCACATTGTGGTGTGCGTGGTTTCCCGTTCGGCATTTCCACACCACTTGGAGTACATGATTGGACCTCTGCGTGTGAAAGCGCTGCGCCAACACCGTCCGATTGTGATTGTGACCTCCACGATTCCAGACGACGATGTGTTTGAGACGTTCCGCCATTTCAAGCACGTGTATTTTGTGAAAGGCAATCCGTTTCAGCAGCGCACGCTGCGCCGCGCGAACGTCGAGACGGCGCATCGCATCGTGATCATGGGCGACGAAGGTGATGTGGCCGAATCCGGATCATCGGAACTCCTCGCCGACGCCTCATGCGTTGCACTGCACAAGACGATCACGTCACTGATTGGTCCGAAGCGAGCACCTCGCATTATCACCGAGCTCGCGAACCGTGTGAACGTGCATTTCATCGCGCAGAACCTGACCCCAAGTGAGTGGTTTCCGCCAAAGGGCGGTCCCTCCCTTGTCACCGGCCACCCAGATGATCCCGAGTGGGCTACCTCAGCAGCGTGTTTGCAAGTCGAGTGCTCAGCCCCCGGCTCGGCGACGTCTGTGGCGTTCTCTCGCGACTTTTTCTTGTCGCCAGCGTTTGCCTCGGGCCTCGCGTATAGCACATCGTTGTGTGACAGCTTGATGATCAACCAGTACTTCAACCCGATGATCAAGGACATTTTGCGCGAGTTCATCTTTGCTTCATGGAAGGATGTACGTACCAGAAGCTTGATTGTGTTGAAATTCTTACCTCGCCTGACATCTATGTGTTTGCCTTTCTGCCAGGACGATTATCTCACGACACCACTCTCGCCACCGTCCAATTTCGAAGAATCGACGCCGACCTCGGCCGAGTCCTCGTCCCTCTTTTCGCCAAACGGCGGTCTTCATCGTAGTTCGCTGTTCACAGTGGAAGTTCCACTGGATTTCGTGGGCAAAACCTTCGAGCACGTGTTCCACTACCTCTTGTCGTCCGACGGCATCCTCGTGATGGGTATCTACCGCTGCCGTCCGGATCGCACGCTGTTCAATGGCAAGGCGCGAAGCCAGTTCAAGGAGAGCGAACGCAGCATGCCGTTCGGCTACGTGTACGTGAACCCGTTTCCAGAAGATGCCCTCACAGGCAACGATCTGCTCTATGTCCTCTCGCGCAAGCAGCCTTGCTGGGCTTAGATGGAGTAGGTCGAAACAACAGTGGTAAGGCGGTGCCACTATGAATAATCACATTGTATCATGTTCTCAAGGTCGCACATCTTCGCTCCCCTCTTCTTGGTCGATGGCTTTGGAAACAGCATGGTCGACTTCCTCTAGCACACGCTCCACTCCATTTTCCTCATCGTCATCGTCAGGGACTGCCTCAAGCACCACGACCGGTTCAGTGTCCACAGCCTCCTCTCCACTTTCTGGCGTACTACTACGCGAGGCAAACAGCTTGTCGCGAAGCTGGGTCTCGATCTCACTCGCGATCGCGGGGTTGGCCTCAAGAAACAGCTTGGCCTTGGCTTTGCCCTGGGCAATCGGCTCTGCAACAAAAAACCCAGCATCAGCACCAGTGCTTTCAACATCAATAGAAACCAAACGCACCCTCTCGCCCAGCGATCGTGTACCACGCGCCCGACCGCTTCAGCAATCCTTCTTGGACCCCCAGGTCCAGCAATTCAGAAAAGCGGTCAATGCCTTGCCCAAACATCATATCAAAATGGGCCGTGCGGAACGGTGATGCCATTTTGTTTTTGGCGACTTTGACGACAATTTCGTTGCCCACGATTTTGTCGCCTTCTTTGATCGCAGTTTTGCGGCGAATGTCGAGCCGCACCGATGCATAGTACCGCAAGGCCGTGCCGCCCGACGTGACCTCGGGCGAGCCAAATAGAATGCCCACTTTTTGGCGAATCTGGTTGAGAAAAATTAGCATGCAGTTGGATTTCGACAGCGAGCCCGTGAGTTTGCGCAAGGCCTGGCTCATGAGCCGCGCTTGCAGGGCAATCTGCTGGTCGCCCATTTCGCCTTCGAGCTCGGCACGTGGGACAAGCGCCGCGACACTATCGACGACCACGACATCGACGGCCCCCGATCGAATCAGCGTATCGGCAATCTCGAGCGCCTGTTCGCCCGAGTCGGGCTGGGAGATGTAGAGATCATCAATGTTGACACCCAGCTGTTTGGCGTAATGGGCGTCGATCGCGTGCTCCGCGTCAATGAACGCACATACGCCTTGGAGCTTCTGGGCTTCGGCAATGCAGCTCAGTGCCAGCGTGGTCTTGCCGGAACTCTCGGGGCCATAGATTTCGACGACGCGGCTAGGAGAGGAGGAAAGATCCCCCATCAGATTAGGAGGTTAAATCGATTAGAGTAAAAAGTACGCACCCGCGCGGCAAGCCGCCGACACCGAGCGCGAGGTCGAGCGACAGCGACCCGGTCGAGATGACTTCGACTTTGTCAGCGATCTTGGTCGACCCGAGCTGCATGACGGCGCCTTTGCCAAATGCGCTTTCGATCTGGCGGATTGCCATTGCCAATGCCGTGCTCTTGTCTACACCATTGGTGCATAGTCAGTAGAAAGTACTACACACGCAACTGCGTAGGCGATGGACGTACCACCCGTGGTGATGCCAGTGCTTTTGCTGGAGGTGCGCTTGCCGCGCGTTGTTATGTG
The DNA here is from genome assembly GCA_023334535.1 of Pythium vanterpoolii. Lineage (NCBI taxonomy): Eukaryota > Oomycota > Peronosporomycetes > Pythiales > Pythiaceae > Pythium > Pythium vanterpoolii. Next base: position 89,859 of record JAADVD010000062.1, read on the forward strand.
CGTCATGGACGACGCGACGGCTGAAGCCACCTGTCTACGCACCATATGCATGCGGGACACGCAATTGCGCGAAGGCTGTGCGACGCGCCACATCTTGCACAGCAGAAAATATAATGGGTCGCGTGGGATTGTTGGTCGCGTAGCTTTTCGCGCGAATGGCGACACCCAAGTTGACCTTGGTGGCGGCGAAAACCATGACAGGTGACGCGAAGGTGACGCGAAGGTGACGCGAAGGTACACTTCTATTGTCGTACTGGGAGCTATCGTAATAGAAGCCCATCGTCCAAAGTTCGATCCTTCTTCAAGGCATCTTCACATTACCAGAGAGAGTGAGAAATCATGGGGAGTCTCCTTGCGGCACTAACGCTGCTCGTGGCGTTTGGATCCTGGAACCAAGCCGACGCAATGTGCGTCATGACGCAAAAGTGCGTGAATCCAGGCAACATTCCCGACTATGACGCCTGTATGCCCGAAGCGAATCCAGAACCCGTGGCACCACAGCCGATGCGTGGTGACGGATGGGCCAACGGTACGAACGTCACTGGACGCATACTCCATGATGGAGACAGAACTCACCACTGTATCAATCCTCAACAGTGACGGGCGGTGGCGCCTGCATTAACGACGACGACTGCCACGGCAAAGGGAGCTGCTCGACCACTAAAAAGTGCGTCTGCCACCACGACGGCATGACCGCTGGTCCGCACTGCAACGAGTTCGTAATCCAATGCCCCGAGTACAAAGACGCTGCGTGCTGCACGTGGCAACAAAACCAAGGCATGGCCGAAAATTTCAAGCTGCTGTCGACGGTATTTGGCACCGTGAGCGGCGGCTGCGATGCGTGCGCGGCGAACCTCATGCACTTGTGGTGCGGCCTCGTGTGCTCGCCGCGCCAGGCGGACTTTATGCAGATGCACTCGGCCTATCCCAGCACCAACTACCGACCGGACCCCATGACTGGCGAAGACCACGTCAAAGTCCTCGAGCTCGATGTGACACTTGCCAAGCCGTTTACCTGTGCGCTCTTTGACTCGTGCAAAAATACGGCGATCGCCGCGGTCTCAGAAGCGCTTAAGTCGTCACTCGGGTTTCTCAATTACCAAGCACAGACCGGTGCAATTGGCCATGGCGAGTATATGTTTCTCCATTTTAATGCGACTTCGCCCGATGCCGCGTTTGACCACCACATCCATCAGTGCGAAAACTACTCGGAAGTCGAGTCGATGAAGCCATTGCTACCGACGCAGGCACAGCTGCTGCCATCGATTGCGTCGGACTCGGCTCCCAAGCAGTGTCCCTGTGGTGCGTGCCGTGCAACGTGTGATGCGCACGCGTCATCATCGAATGCTTCGATTCACGTGGTCGAGAATCCGATCAGTATTTGGGACGGCTTCAATGCCAAGCTCGTGGGCATTGTCTATGCCGTCGCGATCGCTGTGGTCATGGCCCTCCGCTTCAAGCACGATGGTAAGAAAGAGTAAGTGAAATAATGGAATTGTTTGTGAGTTATTTACTGGATGCTACAAAAGATCGGAATCGGCACCCACGACCGACGCTGCATGACGACTACGGGGCGGTTGCTCTGGATCGCAATCTGATTCTCTCGCCCACAGCGCGTGCACTGGAAACTTGTATTGGGTGTCACGTGGCGCACGAGATGCGCCATCCCGCAGTGGCCGCAGTTGAACGGCAAGTCCATGGGCGGCTGGAAGCCCGGCTGCGCAAGAACAGGCGGACCGCCGACGCCATTCTCGCGGTTGTACTGGTCCTGCAGCGCACGAGCGATACGCTCGTCCTCGGACACCGGCGTCGCCATGGCGGCTGTGATTGGCTGAGATTTTTGATGTTGGTGTTGCTGGGCGGAGTGCAGCGACTTGCTGGGCGGAGCGGTGTGGTCGGCAGTGGGCTTGTTCATAGTGGTGAAATGTTGGTTTTGTGATACGCTTGGCTAGTTGAGAAATGGAATGCGGGTCGAATTCGAACATCACCACATTGGAACGAAGAGTCCATCGCCAGCAAGTTCCAGGTTCCAGTCGTCAGAGAACAATAAGCCCAGTGAAAGCGAAAGCTTCTTGAAGCGTTCAACTCGATTGTTGTATGCTACCCACCTGTCGCAGCTTTGCGACAAGCGAGTTTTCCAGAATCTTGGTTCTTGAGAATCACCACTTGCTTCTCATAATCTGTGACGTGTGCCAGTTTAGTCTCAGATAAGAGATGTACCTCAACGGAATTGACATGCAAATGCTCTCCGTTTCGCTGGGATATCCATACAGCATAGCTCACTCCTACTGTATGCCGCGGAGTGTAAACAGGAGCAAATCCAATCGACCACCCTAGACCTGAGCCAGAGATCGCTGATATCAGCTAGCAACCACGTTAGACCTGGTGTCGTCGAAGTCCTTCACGAACAGGTGTTCGTCGTCACACCTTCAGCCACTTTAGTTCTTCACCGACGATGCTGGAGCTGGTCGATTGACTTGGTAATGCAACAGGTAAGCCTCCTCGGTCGAGTCGACGCACACGCTTCAGTACGACATTGTAGGCCGCTTGATTCCAGTACTGTACCGTACTCGTATCGCAGCGGTCGACTGTCCACGCACCACACTCACCCAACAAAACGGCAGTCTGCGAGGAAATCAGTAGAAATCGTGCTGGCGCGTGTCCTGCGACATGGGAATGTTCTGCGACTTGAAATCGTGGTCGTACCCATAGTCCTGGGACATCATAAACTTGTCGGCCGACGACATTTGACTGAATGGCTGAGTCTGCGTCATCTGCGTAAACGGGCCATCGAGACCAGCCGAGCCTTGGGTCATACCGTCCTGGGTCAATGGGCCATGGCCGCTGCTTAAATACCCACGACGGCCACCAGCACCAGCACCACCCTGGTGGCCAGCGCCGTACCCACGCTGTGGCACGGGCGGAGGGTACCCTCCACCACCAGCCTGTCCGGGGTACCCTCCGGCACCGCCGGCTTGCTCGTAGCGTGGATCAAAGCGCGAGTCCAACGGCGGCAACGGCGTATCACGGCGACGCGAGAAGCCCGAGCGGCTCTCGCGGTTCGACGCTTTCGGCTTGGGAAACTGCATAAACGACGGCTGCAAATTATTCAGCGGCCCTTCGACGACGAGCTCGTGGTCGCGATAGTGGTTCAAGAGCGAATTCCAGAGCTCTTGTTTCGCGAGCACGCGGGGATTTCCCAGCACGATGACTCCGTACTTGGCGCGCGTCAATGCGACGTTCAAACGGCGACGATCACTGAGGAACCCAATGCCTTGGTTCTCGTTCGAGCGCACACATGACAAGATAATGATATCTTTTTCGCGGCCTTGGAACGAATCGACACTGGCGACTTCGACATCCTTGTACAGCTGCGACCGCATCGAGCCATTGCGCTGCATGTAATTCACAACGTACGCACGTTGTCCTTCGTACGGCGTGATGACCCCAATCTGACTGGGGAGCACGCCGGCCTTGAGAAAGTGCGTGACAATCTTCTCCACGTTGCTGGCTTCGGTGCGGTTGAGATAACTGGTCCCGGACGAACTGATTTCTTCGGCGCCAAGGCAAATGTAGAAAAAGTTGGGTTTGTTGGGGTTCGGCCACGGAAACTCGACATTACGGAGCACGCGATCGCTGGTCGCCACGCCGTTTTGCAGTTCGCCTTCGTAAAATGTGTTGGACGGGAATTCCGACAAACACGGATGCATACGGTACTGGACACGCAGACGGAACGGACGAATGTCGAGCTTTAAGAGGCGATCAAACAGCGACTGGTTCAAGCCGGCTTGTGCTGCCTTCTTGTTCATCACGACCGGACCCAACTGGCAGTGATCGCCGACCATGACAATGTGCTTGGCGCCTTGGACGATCGGAATGAGACACTCAGGCTCGGTCGCTTGCGTGGCTTCATCAATCAAAACTTGGCGGAACCGAAAGTTCGAGAGCCGCGGATCGCCAGCACCGACACAGGTCGTGCAAATCACATCGGCAGCTTGGAGAATCTCGCGCTCGGCACTCCGCTTGAGCGACTTAAACCGCTTTTCGTCTTGCGACGACAGCTCGCCTTGGTCGTCCTTGAGCTGCATGAGCTTGCGAAGGTCGGCCTTGTCGGCGCTATCGAGCGACTTGACCATCGAGTGGAGCGTCAGGTGCTCGACCGACGATGCCACAGCTTCGCGGCTCTTGGCAGCGAGACGGACCACCTTAAGACCCGTTGCACTGATTTTGGCGGTCAAGTGATCCACCGCAATGTTACTCGGTGCCGTGACCAGCACTTGGCCCATGTTTTGCTTGGCCATGTGGTACACAATGCTCGCCGACGTCACAGTCTTGCCCGTACCAGGCGGGCCCTGAATGAGACTCAGTGGCTGCGACAATACACCTTTCACAGCTTCCATCTGCGGTGGATTCAGCTCGGGCAAGCCAGGAGCCGACACACGTACGTTCAACGATCGCGGCAGCCGCAGCGCTTGGACGTCGACATCGTGTCCGAGAATCTTGTGGTACAAATACCCTGTGAGCGACGTATCGTCGACCGCAAAGGTCTTGAGCGCGGCTTGCATGCGATCGAACGACGTCGCTTTCCATACAAAATCAATTAGGTAGCCGTCCGAGATCTCGACCGGGACATTGTTGCTGCGCATTTCGAGCGTGACCGACGACTCGTCGATCCGCAAGACATGGCCTGAGCCTTCCCACTCGCGGCCATAGATCATGGCCGAACTCGGTCCGAGCCGCATGCGGATTTCGTCGCCGGGCACGAGCCGCAGATCCGAGTCTGGACGGGTACTACTAAACGCAACATTGCGTTTCTTATTCAACCCAATATCCCACCGCACGCTGACATTGTCTTGGGTCTGCGCTTCTTTCATTTTCTTGTCATAGTCGGCTTCCATCTTGACCAGCGGACCAAAGACGTTTTGGTACTGGTACCCATCGTCGTACTTGGTTTCGACACTGGCCGGTTCGTCGTCGACGCCAGGGCGATCGAGATCTTCGACAGTCGCCAACGGATTATCACGCCACAGTTCTTCCAACTTGGCGATTTGACTCGACGTGATCTGTCGCGACCGCAATTGCTCGTGCTCGGACGGCACTTTCACGAGCCACGGCAAAAACGCACGGTCTTCAATGAGCGGCAGCCACTGCGACATGTCCCAGCTCATATCCTTCAAAGCATTCATCTGGAGGCACGGATCGCGGCACAGCAAGACAACGACCGAGTCTTGCTTGGCGGGAATAAATCCCAGTAAGAACGCATTGCGGCAGCCGCAGTTGTAGCACTCGAGCACGGTTTCGCCCAGTGGCGACTCGGGATGCAGCGACACTTCTTTGTTCTTGGACCGCACAAGGTGCTGGATGATGTGGGACCCCGAAGTGTTGCCCCGCGAGTTGCAAAACCACTTGTCACTTGCCACGCATTTGACGACCGACGCTGGATCGTGAAGCCCACAATAGGCACAGGCGTGCTGCGGCAGTTCGCGTGCTGTATAGTCCAGTTGGTCGTCATCCCCGGCGTCGTCAAACGTGAGCTGCCCGAATTCGCCGACCAGCGCACTTGTATGGTCACTGTGGGCGAGGAAATCGTGGTGGTCGTGGAACGCAGGGGCGGTCGCCGGTGTTGCAGAAGCTGATGCATCGTCATGGAGCTCGTACTGGTCGTAAAACTCGTACGCTTGCGACGATAAGTGGCCGCCATCGAGCGGTTGCGTGGCGAGTGCGTCGTCGTCGCCTGTGGGGTCGACGAACGCGTACATGGACGACTGCGACAGGCCGGGCTGTGACGCCTGCGTCTGGAACACCTGCGTGTGGGCATCGGACGCAGAGCCGTACGGATCAAACGAGAAGTCACGATTCATGACGCACAGAGAAACGGTGCTCTCGAGAGAGAGATCGAGAGAGAGAAAGAGCGTGAGAAGTTTTCGTGGATTTTGGTCGGCGTGCGTTTCCTCTTCTTTCCCCTTGTCGTGGTTGGATGCGGACGGATCGAAATGGAATGCTGCAGGACCTCTGAAACAGGATATCGAACATCCCAGACCGCCAATAGTGACATAGTGTACGTCAGTAAAGTGAGGGTAAATCACTTTACCAGCCAATCAGCGATCAGCGATCAGCGTTTGGATCTACACTATCGCTGACGATCTTAACTGCATCAAAGATCGTGTCATCAGTGATGGCCATTGATATTTAATGTGGAGATTATTAACACACATGCGAACAGCAGCCACTCGTGATGGCGAAGGACGAGTGCGTCCAGCGGCGCAAAGTCAGTCCCACAATCACAGCGAGTCCAGCGACTCGAGTCCTCAGTTTCCACTATGCCGGCTACTGCTCATTTTCCCCGCTAAGGATTCCAGTGGGTCTCACGAATATACGGTGCAACTGTGAGTGTCTTGAGACTAGCAGCATAGCCCTCATGTGTCGGTCTCATTCGTCTGCGACGACTCCATCGTTGCCTTCCGTTTCTTCCCCGTCTGCTTCCTCGTCGTCGTCCTCATAGAAAATGCCGTTGTCCTCACCAACATCACCAACGCCATGGTGGTCCGCAACTGCGACGTCATCGTCGTCAACAAATTCGTCGTCCATTACACCAGGATCGATGAAGATACCGTCCATGTCGCCGTTCACATCGTCTCTGGTGTCCTGCGCTATAGACGCCGAAATATGCCGCTTGACGCGGGCCTGTTTTGCGTCTGCATCGTGAGGCTCTTCGCTCCCGTTCTCACTCATAGTCCGCATTGCTTGCTCTACTATGTTGGGGTCGGGTTGGTCGCCTTGACCGTCACCATCTTCGTCCTCGGAGACGTGCCCGTGGTCAGACTGTGCTCGTTCTCGCGCCGTGTAGTCGCGTCGGAATTTGAGAAACGCTGGCTTCGTAAGTGTCATCGAGTCCTCGGGCATGCTACGATACCACAAGGCAGTCATAGAGACTGAATGCAATCTCATACTTTTTGGCTGTGAACGAACCTCGGGTCGGAATACAGTTCCAGTAATCGATCGAGATCGTTGAGCGAGAACGGAGAGAAGCAGCTGCGCAGAAACAGCCGGAGCTCGTCGCGCGAGACCACGCCGCGTTCGTACGAGTCGAGTACCCGCCATTCGTCTTCCCATAACTGGGCGTTCGCTCGCTCTTGCACTTCAATGTCGGGTGCAAGCGCGGCAGCGTCGGTACTGGCAGGACCAGTCGAAGCGGTGGCATTTGGCACGGTCGTCAGCATGGGTACGATGGATGCCGTTCCGTTTGGCGCCGCTACTGCTGTACTCGAGGTGGAGCCTGCCGTCACGGGGACGTTGCTATCCACAATCTTGAGGAATTCTGTAAGCAAGGCGTAGGCGTCAGCCCCTCCAGATTACAGACCAGACTGTGAGGGATAGAAGTGACTGTACGTACCGGCCATGTAGACTTCCTCGAGATCACGCACGTAGGCAGGATTGATGTTGAGCCCGAGCTGCGCGAATCTTTTTTAAATAAAAGCGACGCAGCGTGTATCTGGTCTAGAGAAAACACGTACCAACCCAAAGATGCGGAGCAACTGGTCGGCTGTCACGGCGCCATCGCCGTCCGTGTCAAAGAATCGAAAGATCTACTATCACCACTCCAGTGTCAGTTGAAGCGACGCAAGACGGAGCGTGACATAGACGCACAGTGCGCAGTTCATTCGCTTCTTGTTCGGCGAGCCGCTCGATGCGGGCGTTAAACGATGCCTGTAGCGTCGAGTGGATCAGATCCATTTTTTCATAAGAGGGTCGACCTGGCGTCGAGCAAGATGAAGGGACGCGTTCAATCACCACCAGAAATATCAACCAATTCTGCATCAGGCATACGCTTTAGAAGGATTTATCACTGTTGAACACGTTGAGCGACCAGATTCTACACTCTGCAAAAAATGAATGAATGGACCACGGGTCGCTCTATACGTCTACCCTCCTCCCGTCTACAGGCTCCGTCTTGCAGCCGGTCGCACGCTCTACTTGCTCTCACGACGGAACGTATCGTAGGCCGCTTGCCACTTGGCATTACCCGCAACAATCGCAGTCAGCGCGTCCGTCAGCACTTTCACGCCATTGTCCACGTGCCACTCGTCGGCTTCCAAACCGCCAAACGCCAGACGCAAAAAGTACATGCCGTCGACGACCGAGTGGACCATAAAGATCTTGCCGTCGTCATTCACCTTGCGCAGCAGGGCTTCGTTCAGTTCACGTCCACCAAACGAAACGTAGAAACACACGAGCGCCATGCGGACGGGCGTAAAGATCGTAAAGCGACCATCCGCTAGTAGCAACTGCTCGGCGTGTTTGGTAAACTCGATCGACCGGCGAATGTGCGTGCGCAGACCGGTGGCACCAAAGCGTCGCATCGTAAACCAGAGCTTGAGCGACCGGAAGCGACGCCCCAATGCGACTTGCCAGTCTTTGTACTGGACTTGCGACATGAAATCATTCTTCAAGTACTCGGGATCGAGGGCGAGCGCTTGGATCAACGGGCGGCGGTCGCGCACCCACAGCAGACTGCAGTCGCTCGGAATCATGAGCCACTTGTGCGGATTGATGCAGAACGAATCGACGTCTTCGACGCCGGTGAGCCAGAAACGAAACTCGGGGCACACGGCCGCGGCGCCGCCGTACGCACCGTCCAAGTGGATCCACACGGGTTCGATCTGTGCGCGAGCGACCGTGACCAGTGCCGGCAGCGGATCAATTGCGGTCGTTGAAGTCGTGCCGACCGTCGGTACAAACAAGAACGGCACAAGGCCGTTAGCTACATCCTTCGCCATGGCGGCTTGGAGGTCGTCGGGGTGGAGACCATAGTTCCCTTCGTCGGCGGCGCCGCGGCGCGTTGGGATAATGCGCAAGTGCGGTAGATCCAAGACACGGCAGCCTTTCTCGCCAATGGAGTGGGTCTGGTCCGACACGTACACGACAAGTCGCGCGGCTTTTTGGATCCGCGCATCGCCCGTCAATCCTTCCAGCGCGCGGTTGCGTGCCGCGATCATCGAGCACAAGAGTGAGTCACTGGCCGTGCCCTGGATCACGCCGCCGCCCGGCGACGTGGAGAGAAAGGTCTCGGGCAGGTCCAGGAGCTTAGCCATCCAGTCGCACATAGCAATCTCAAGCTCGGTCGCAGCCGGAGCGGCAACCCACGAAAAGCCCACGACGTTCAAAGACGCACAGAGCAAATCGGCGAGTGCACTGGGCTCGCCGCCAAACGTTTTGAAATACCCAAAGAAGTTCGGCGACGACCAGTGGGTCAGACCCGGCAGAATGATTTTTTCACAGTCGTGGAAAATCGCATCGTACGACTCGGGTTCTTCGGGACACGTAGTGGGCAATTGCGCGACAATGCTGCCGGGTTGGACATTCGAGCGGATCGCGTACTTACCCGGGCCGTCATCTTTGCGCTGGAGGGTCTGGTGGTACTTGACGATGAGGTCGACCATGCCAGCGGCCGAGTCGTGCATCGTCGTGGGATCCATAGGGTTGAGCGGCTTGGTCGACGCGAGCGCGAGCCGACGGCGGCGCCGCTCGTACGCTGCGTACAGCGCTGCACCGCCGACAAGACCCGACGCAAAGAGCGCCGACGATGCTAGCAGCGACGACGCCGACGGTGACGACGAGGACGAGGACGCCGCGGATGCACTGCTGGAGGCACTCATACCGGTAATCAAAAGTAGTTATTGTCCAACTGGTGATCAAGTTAGGAAGTGAGCTGTTCGCGTTGCGTCATTTGGCCGTTGTGAAGGGTGAAGGACACGAATGACACTGGAACGGGAAGTCTCACGCACCACATAATTGTTGAAGATAATACTGCTGACGACGATGACACGGCGTAATCAATCCAAGAATAAACACTACATGAAGTGCCAAGATGTGATTGGCTGGAGAATCGAGCTAATCACGAGACGGTATTCGAAGAATTTGTGAGTATGCATGACCGCTGATTGGATAAGCAGCAGATCTAGCTCCTGGAGAGGTGGGAACACGCGATTGAGTACTGGATATTATCCCAGCCGTCAAATCATGAGATGAGACGATAGGTCAAAGATAAGTCAATGATAGGTCAATGATAGGTCAATGATAAGTCGGACAACTGGTGCTATTCATATACTCTATTGTAGATATCAATGGCGACGCTAGCGAGGAATGAAATCGCCCCTTATAAAGGAGCGTCGCCTTTGAGATCTACCTCAAAGAGATCACACTATTAGTGGACTCATGTCACTAACAG
>JAADVD010000620.1:0-11638 GCA_023334535.1 Pythium vanterpoolii
ATAGTACTAGTACGAGTCAAGCAGACGCAGGGTCGACGACGCACCACGTGGAGATGGCGACGGCCGCGGTGCCCGTGTCGTGATGGAATAGTAATACCAGTGTGCCACAATAATACCACGATGGAGTGATACTATAGTAATACTATGTACTGGGGCAATAGTAATATCAATGTCTGCACCCACGAGACAACAGTAATACCATGCTGTGTGACAATAGTAATAAGAGCGTACTGCACGACAAATAGTAATACCCACATGTATTAGTTCTCGTTACTAGTATCACTTTGATGGCTGCGTCGGCTGTTGCGCCAAGACGCTCTCGGCAAACTGCGCGACCACCCGCGCGGACCAATTGCGGATGCATTGGCTGTTAGCGTTTTCTGGCACATCCTCATAGAACGCCAGGTGGCCGCCGTGTTTCGTCACTGCGAGAATCACGTGTGGATTCGCTTGCACCTCCTTCAGTGGCAGCGTCACGCTGATGGGATCGTCTCTCGCGTTGAGACAGAGCAATGGCACGCTGACCTTGCTGAGTCGCGTAACACACGACGCGTCGGCATAGTATGCGTGGACGCTGGGGTACCCAAAAATCACGCGCGTGAGGCGGTCGTCAAACTCGGTCAGGTTCGCGGCCGCACGCACAGCCGCCAAATCGACGCGTGCGTCGTGACGAAAGACCTCGTGGGCATTGCTGTTGTTAAACAAGAGGTCTTGGAGGTTTGCGTTCAGCGCGCGGTCGTAGGTGAGCCGATAGAAGGCGGTCGCCCTTAAGTGCGCGGCGCACGCCACGAGATCAAACGGATTTCCAACGCTCACGCCGGCCGTCACGAGCGGTGCGTCGGCGTATTCCCCCAAGTATTTGACCAACACGTTCGAGCCCATGGAGAAACCCGCGGCCACAAGCGTGGGGAACTGGTAGGTCACGTGGAAATGCTCGAGCACAAAGCGGAGGTCGTCTGTGTACGCACAGCAAAATAGCTGTGCGGTTAGGAGCGGGGTCGCGGCGCACGCGCGTGCGTTCAGCACGACGACTTGCCAGCCGCGGCGACGCATCTCGTAGGCGACGCAGCGAATGTAGAATTCCGGACTGCCGCCGGTGAGTCCAGGCAGTAGGAGCAGCGTCGGGGCCGCGGGATCGAGCGACGAGACACGCGGCAACGAGCCATCGGCACGCGGTGGAAACACCCAGTCGAGCGAGATAATGCCACCGTCGGGCATGTCGAGTGTCTGGCGCTCGTAGAGCACGCGGGGGAATGTGTCGACCGTTTCGGCTGCGAGTTGAAGCGTCTGCAAGTGGCCATTTGGGAGATGCCACGGCGCACAGTACGGATCACGTGCTGCACGTAGTGTGACCAAACTAGTAAGTGACTGATGCGTTATTCAATAGAGGAAAACCAGCGACGTACTGAGTGCAGGACAGGCTGCAAGCAGCTCTGCGTTCGCCTGCGTTGGGGCGTAGTAGAGGGTGGGGACTTCGGCCGTGAAGGCCCGGTGCACGCGCTGCACGAGCGGACGCAGCAACGGTCGCCACGCGCGCCGCAATAGCCAAAGCAGCAGCAGCAACCGCAATTGCCGGCGGTGGGCGCTGAGCCAGCGCAGCAGCCGTGGCCAGTTCATGGTGTCCGTCCGTCGACTAATGGAATGACGGACTCAGACTCGGGATATCCAGTCCATGGTACCTGAACTGATTGATGAGGATGACGTCAAACAACGCCAGTCGTGGTGGTCAAGTACGCATTAAGTACGATGTAGCCATCTGAAGAGCTACAAGGTGTTCGGAATTAGGCGCTGGCGGCCGTGTGGAAGCTATCGGCGAATTGCGCGATCGCACGCGACGACCAAATGCGTGGCGGTTTCGAGGCAGCGGATGCATCAGCGGTTGCGTCGGCCTCGTAGAACGCCAAGTGCCCGCCACTCTTGGTGAGACAGAGGATCACATGTTCGTTCGCGCGGATCGCCGCCATTGGGATCGCATGCGGTGCACTAATGGGGTCGTCCTCGGCATTGATACAAAGCAGTGGCACGCGCACCATTGGAATGCGCGTGCTGCTCGAGGCGTCTATGTAGTAAGCGTTGGCGTCTTTGTAGCCAAACACAATGCACGTGAGTTTCTCGTCAAAGTCGTCAATGCCTTTGGCATTGCGCACGGCTTCGAGGTCGATTTTCGGGTGGTTCCGGAAGGCTTCGTGGGCGTTGCTGCGGTGGAAAAAGAGCTTTTGCAGGTTGCGTGAGAGCGCGGCGTAGTACGTATGGCGGTAGAAAAATGACTGCTGGAGCGTGTGCGAAGCCGCGACCATATCGAACGGATTGCCCACGGACACGGCCGCGGTCACGAGTGTATCGTCGCCGTACTCGCCGAGGTACTTGACCAGCACGTTCGAGCCCATGGAAAATCCCACGGCCAGGAGCGTTGGGAACGCGTAGGCAGTGTGAAACTGCTCGAGCACGAAGCGTAAGTCGCCCGTGTGGGCACAGCTGAACAGCTGCGGCGTTCGCAAAGGCGTGCGCGCACAGCCGCGGGCATTCAACACAACGACTTGCCAGTCGAGCGCGTGCATTTCGTGAACAAGACTGCGAATGTAGAATTCGTCACTGCCACCGGTAAGGCCCGGCAGAATGAGCATCGTGCGGTGGCGTGGATTGCGCTCGGCGACGCTCGCGAGGGTGCCGTCGGCATGCGGCCGAATCGCCCAGTCAAGCGAAACAATCCCGCCGTCTGGGAGATCCACGATCTCACGCTCGTAGCGGATCACGGGGTGATTGCCGCGCATGGATGCACCGAGGTAGAGCGTCTGGACATGGCTGGCGAAACGCAAAACACCCGTCAATACACATAGCCGAAATACCCTAGCGTGAGGCATACCCATTCGAGAGGTACCACGGCGGGTGGTAAGTGCTGCGCAGCACGCTGCAGCGCTGCAGCAAACGCTCGTTCGCTGGCGTGGACTGGTAGACGAGCTGCGGAGGCGCGGCATGGCGCGCGGCGTGGAGCCGCAGCAGCCACTGCCGCAGCCACGGCGTCCACGCGCGGCTGAGCGCGACGAGCAGCAGCGCGACCTGCACGCGGCGCCGGTGGGTCGCGTAGAGATGCAGCGCCTCGGCGCGCATTAGTCTCAGCCCCTCGCGTACGAGCTGCCAGTCCATTGTCGTTCTCCACCGACTACTACGTATTGATCAATGCCGTAGCGACACCAAATCATTCGTCATTTTCCTGTGGCCAGGCTGACAGAGAGGAGAAACTGATGACGCCAACAAAACGGACTTAAGGAGTAGTACGTAGCAGCAATGTTGAGGGAACCGCTCCAAACGCACTTAAGCTTTGCGCGATGCTGCTTGCTGCGAACGGATACTTTCGGCAAACTCAGCAATAGCACGCACCGACCAGATCTTTTGGTCGCGTGTGGCCGACGGCGGCGCATCGGCACGATCGCCTTCGTAAAACGCCAAGTGGCCGCCGGCGTTGGTCACGCACAGAATCAGATTTGGGTTCTTCGCGACGGCTTCGTACGGGATCGCGCCGGCCGTGCTGATCGGATCATCGCGGGCGTTCACGCAGAGCAGCGGCACGCAGACATTGTGAATGCGCGGGCCCGACGATGCATCCGCGTAAAACTGGTGCACGCTCTCGTAGTTGAAGACAAGGCGCGTGAACCGGTCGTCAAACTCGGTGACGGTGGTCGACTGGCGCAGCGCGTCGAGGTCGACTTTGGGGTGGTACTGAAAAACTTCGTGCGCATTGCTCTTGTGGAAAAAGAGCGTGAGGAGGTTGGTCGTGAGCGTTGCGTCATACGTTTTGCGGTAAAAGAGTGTGGACGTCAGGTGGCGCGAGCACGCGACAACGTCGAATGGATTGCCCACCGAGATGCCGGCGTGGAGCAGCGGTTTGGCGTTCTCTTTCTCTTCAGCGAGGTACTTGACCAGCACGTTCGAACCGAGCGAAAAACCGACGACGAGAAACGTGTCGGCCATGAAATTGTAGGTCTCGTGAAAGTGGCGCACGACGTAGCGCAGGTCGTCAGTGTATGCGACGCAGAAAAACTGCGCGGTCTTGAGGGGCGTGTCGGCGCAGCCGCGCGCGTTCATCACGGCAACTTGCCATCCCTGTGTCACCATACGCTTGACCACCGAGCGGATGTAGAATTCGTCGCTGCCGCCGGTGAGACCCGGTAGCATAAGGATGGTGCGGCGTGTTGGATCGAGTTCCGAGACGCGCGGGATCGAGGCGTCTGCCCGCGGTGGAATTGCCCAGTCCAGCGAAATAATGCCGCCGTCCGGCATGTCCAAAATCTGTCGCTCGTAGACGAGCAGTGGGTCGGTTGTCTTCATCTCGTTGGCAAGCTGTAGCGTTTGAAGGTGGCCGTTGAAGAGGTACCACGGTGCGTAGTACTTGTGTGTGGCTGAGAAGACAGAAGTATCCATCAATCACGCCCATCAAATGCAATGCGATCGGTACGTACTGATAGCGGGGCACCGCGCGAGCAGCGCCGTGTTCTCGGACGTCGGCTGAAAGTGGAGACGCGGCGTCGCGGCAGTCGCACGGTAGTGGAGACGCAGCAACCATTTTCGCAGCAGCGGACGCCAGGCCGTACCGAATGCCAGCACCAGCAGCGCTACGTGTATGCGGTTGAGTCCGCTGTGGCGCATACGGACCAGTGCATCGCTCAGCGTCGACCAGCGGAGCATGTAGGAGGACGACAAATATGGTGGGATTGGTGAGCCGCTGGTTTCTGACGGTGTCTGATGTGGTGGATGGGTGACTGCGTAAACAACTGCCACACGTCACACATGGTTTACTTAGTGGCGACTAATAGTAATATCTATGACGTGGTCCACACAAATCGTACTTTTGCGAGCAAATCGTACTTAGTAGAAACTTCAATTGTGAATGCGAAGAGATCCGAGATCCTGAGGAGCTCCTGAGGCGATCGATAACCGTCGCCACCTGCACGTGCCTTCTCTTTCTCAGTTTCCATCTCGCTCCCTGCATGGCGACGCCGCTCGAGCCTTTAACCAAAAAGTCCGCCCCTCCGCTAATTCTTCTCTCTCTCTCTCTTTCCTCACGTCCCCTCTCTCTCTCCCTTTCTAGACAACGCATTATGCTGACTGCCGACAACCTCATTGACGGCAAGTTCGTGCCGCCGTCGAGTGGCCAGTACCTCGACGTCACAAACCCTGCGACTGGCGCCGTCGTCGGCACGTGCGCGCTATCGACCGCCGAGGATGTCGCGACCGCTGTCGCCCGCGCAAACGCTGCGTTCCCCGAATGGAGCAGCCTCACGATCAAGACGCGCGCCGCCATTATGCTCAAGTTTCACGCGCTCATGACACAGCACGCCAATGAGTTGGCCGACATTGTCGTGCAAGAAAACGGCAAAAATAAAATGGAAGCCGTCGCGAGCGTGCTCAAGGGTAATGAGACCGTCGAGTATGCGTGCAGTCTGCCGCAGCTCGCGCAAGGCCGGACGCTCCACGTGTCGCGCGGCATTACGTGCCACGACGAGCGCGTGCCGCTGGGTGTCGTTGCCAGTGTCGTACCGTTTAACTTTCCGATTATGGTACCCATGTGGACCGTGCCGATCGCGCTTACGATGGGCAACTGCGTGATCCTCAAGCCATCGGAAAAAGTCCCGCTCACGATGCGCCGCGTCGCTGAGCTGTTGCTGGAAGCCGGTGTCCCGAATGGCGTGTTTCAGATTGTCAACGGTACGGCCGAGGTTGTGACGAGTCTCTGCGACCACGTCGACGTGCGGGCCGTGAGCTTTGTGGGCTCATCGCGGGTTGCGCAGTTGGTTGCGCGTCGCTGCCGCGCCGTCGACAAGCGCGTGCTTGCGCTGGGCGGTGCCAAGAATCATCTGGTCGCAATGCCCGACGCTGATAATGACATGGCCGCGAAAGACATTGTTGCATCGTTTGCTGGCTGTGCCGGGCAGCGCTGCATGGCCGCGTCCGTGCTCTTACTGGTCGGCGACTGTGCGGCCCTCTTGCAGTTGATAGTTGACAAGACCAAGCAGCTCACGCGCGGTGTCGCGGCCGGGCAAGTCGGTGCGGTCATTGACGACGCTTCGAAACAGCGGATCCTCCAGTACATTAATGACGCCGAACAAGGAGGCGCCCAAGTGTTGGTCGATGGGCGAGCGTGGGCTAAGGAAACGCCTGGCTCTTGGGTCGGCCCCACGATTTTGCTCCACACCAACCCACAAGACGCCGCCATGCAAGACGAGATCTTTGGACCGGTCTTGTCGGTGCATGCGGTCCACTCGTTTGAGGACGCGTTGGCGATTGAAAACGCCAACGACTTTGGGAATGCCGCAAGCATCTACACCTCAAACGGCGCGACGGCCGAGTATTTCCAGTCGCGTTTCCGCGCCGCCATGATTGGCGTCAACATTGGCATTCCTGTGCCGCGCGAACCGTTTAGCTTTGGCGGACTCTATGGGACCAAGAGCAAGTACGGTGACATGGACATTACCGGCGATGGCGCGGTCGAGTTCTTCTCCAACCGCCGCAAGATCACCGCCAAGTGGAGCGCCGTGACGAATTTGGCCGACAAAGCCAATTTCAGTGCGCAGATTTAGGATGTCGGCTCTTCCCTCCTCCTACACACGGTTCCTCGCCTTTAACCCACCCCAAAGCAAGCGAAAACCACGTAGAGTCGAATTGTAAATACGTTTTCACGTTTTAGGCTTGGTTTCCTATGCCTACGCACCGACACTGTCTTATGCAATGGCGACCAGTCCGACCGCCAGCGATGCGACCAGTAGCACGACCCGCAGCGCCATGTACCCACTGGAAACGGGTTGCGCCGACGCGCTGGAACCGGTGATCGGCTTGACCGTCGAGTTGGAAGACGAACGGGTCTTGCGCTTGCCATTCTTTTGAATGTAAAAATCCTCTTTGCTCGCGACGCACTTGTAGGTCGCGTCGCGCTTGTCGTAGGCACACATGGAATCGTTGGCCAAGACGTGGCCCGTGTCTTGGCACGGCTGCGAACCGGCAAGCGGACACTCACCCTTTTCGCCGACGGCGGCATTGCCACACTTGTTGCCAATGACCGCGGCCGGAGAGAGACAATAGTCTGACGCACTCATGAGCGACACGCGACGCAGCTCTTTGCAGACGCACGCATAGCTTAGCGACGTGTCGAGGTAATCACTGCCGGCGCTGCTGCTGGAGGTGGCGTTGGCAGACGACGAGGACGAAGACGACGACGGAGACACGGTGGTCGAGGGCGAGGTCGAAGTGTGGTTACTGTTACCATTGTTACCACTGTTGGCGTGGTTGGCGTTGTTGGCGGTGGCTGTCGGCACCGTCGTGGATGCCGTCATAGAGGTTGTCATGGACGTTGATGCACTATTTTGGACGAGCGGCGGCGGGGGGCCGTTGGCGCCACTGGCGACTGTGCTGCTCTGCTCCACGGGCACGCTCCCCACAGCGGCCTCACTGGGTGTCGGGGCGATTGCTGCGACCGTCGCGACTGGAACCGCTGCGCCTTCTAACGTTTGAAAGCTCACCGGTGCGCCTGCTCCTGCGGAGGTGTCGGTTGTACCGGGTGGCAACGGCACGTACAATGGCGTCATGGTCGAGGCCTCCGGCGTATTCTCCAGCGCGTTGGCCGCGCGTGCAATTGGTGGGACGGCCATCGACATGGCATTGACCGTCAGCACTTCGTTAACGCTCGCCGCTGCCGAGACGTCGCGCGCCATAGGCGGCCGAGGGGCCATCATCGGAATAGTCTCGGCGTGAGTCAGGCCGTGCATAAGCACGAGTACAGCGGCAGTCGTAGCAAGTGTTGGACGCATGGGGATTGGCGAAGATGTAGTAGGCAGTGGCTTCGTGGCAAGTCGCAAAATGCCAATGTGAGCGTTGCTTCTTGTGGTAGAGCGACTGTTATGCGGGTGGGATCCTACGCATGGTGCGGTGGGAACCAGCCACGGATATTCTGCGTCAACGCGCGCTGTCCACGTCGCACACCCACGAGACTGTGTGGCTGATGCCCATCACTCCCATCAGGCAGCGCCGAGAATAGCGAGAACGAGAACGCGCTGCGGCGATTTCGCGGAACTCGAGGTCAGCGATATGGAGGCACTGTGACAATGTTCCTCGCGACATCTCGCGCTATGGGTGGTGCTTCCCATGCAGGCGCTTCGGTGGTGCGGTGCCGCGCCGTCCAAGTGCGCAGTGTTCAGCGAGCGACTGGACTGATGGCGGTCTGCACGCAGCGCGGGTTCGTGTATGTTCCCCCCTTTCGTCCATCCCAATCTGATCACATCCGTCGCATCCCATTTCCGCAACCTTTCAACGGATCTGCTCGTTTGATTTCTCTTAAAAACGCATTAATAAGTGCGTATTAAGTACGCAATTCTATTACAGCGCCCTCGTCCGGTGGCCGTCCATCAATTCCCAACGAACAGCTCCACCAGATACAGGAGGATAGCACCATGTCGAGCGTCAAAGGCATCGTCCGCCTCCGTGTGCTGGCCAACCGAGCCGCGCCGTCGCCGGCCATCGGTCAGGCGTTGGGTCCATTAGGTGTCAACATGATGGAGTTTTGCAAGGCCTTTAACGAGCGCACGAGCAAACACATTGACGCCACGCCGATCCCTGTGACGCTCACGGCATTTAGCGACCGCACGTTCAAGTTTGAAATCAAAACGCCGCCGTCGTCGTGGTTCCTCAAGCGCGCGGCCGGCATCACTAATGGCTCGGCCACGGCCGGCCAGAACGAAGTCGGCACGGTCCATTTGCGCCAGATCTATGAGATTGCCAAGGTCAAGCAGCAAGACGAACACGTCAATTACATTGACCTCGAGTCCATGTGCAAGAGCCTCATTGGCTCGGCCAAGTCCATGGGCATTCGCGTCGTGCCTTAGAAGAATCAACGAAGCGAAAAGTCGTGGTGTCTCAATACAAAACCCAAACAATGAGTTGATACACAATTATCATTACAATCAAAACCCCATGAAAAAGAAAAAAAAGAGAGGTGAGACGCGAGTCGTCAATGGACCTCCTGTCATCCGCCGATATGGCGGTAGACAGCTGTCTACTCGCCCAGCTCCATGCGGAGATCGCTCTCTCGGAAGAGCGACGTACGGCGCGAGCCCATGATCTCACTGCCCATGTAGCTAAAATCCTCAAAGTGCATAGTCTGCTGGGTCCCGCTCGACGACCCAAGCACGCTCACGACTGGCGAGTCGGCGACGTCTTGCTGCTTGAAGACATTCGGAACGTACTGGAGATCGGCTGCCAGGGCACTTGGGCGCTGGCCGTCGGTATTGGCCTGTGGCTTGAACGGCGGCTCGATCCGCTTTTGCAAGAGCGCGTCCCAGTCGACGCCGTGGAACCACGGGTGCTGCATGATCTCCATCGGTCCGCTCTCGCCGCACCCGAGACGACGCCGCGGACTCTTGACCAGCAACCGCTGGAGGAAGTCGACGCCGACGGGCGAGAACCGGTCGCTTGGGAACTCGGGTTCTTTCGACAAAATGTTTTGAAACATTTGCCGACGGTTCTTGTCCCAGAACGGCGTCTGGCCCTGCATCATTTCGTACACCAACACGCCGTAGCTCCACCAATCGACGCTATTCCCGTACGACGACGCCGTGCGCTGGCTGCAGAGGAGCTCGGGCGCTAGGTACTCGGGCGTCCCGACAAATGTCGAGCCTTCATCATCTTCTTTCGAAAGTCCAAAGTCGGTGATCGCAATGTGCCCTTCGCTGTCCATCAAAATGTTCTCGAGCTTGAGGTCGCGATACATAATGTGCATGTGGTGCAAATGCGCAAGCGACAAAAAGATTTCGGCCGCGTAAAACTTGGCGCGCATCTCGGTAAACCGTTTGTTCTTGCGCAAGTGTACAAAGAGCGAGCCGCCGGCGTAATAGTCCATGACCAAATAAAGCTTGTGGTGGTTCTGGAAAGCGTACCGCAGCCGCACGACGAACGGATGCTCGACGTGCTTGAGGATGCGCTGCTCTGATTTGGTGTGCTCAACTTGCTTTTTTCGAAAGACGTCTTGCTTACGCAAGACTTTCATGGCGTAGACCCGACCATTGTTGCGGCCGCCTTTCTTTTTCGCTAAAAACACTTTGCCGTACGCGCCTTTGCCGACGACCGAGAGCAAATCAAAGTCGTTGACACTCATGGACGTTGAGATGACCATGCTGCGGCGGGCCGTGCGGCCGTTCGCGCTGCCACTGCCACTGCCACTGCTCGAGGTGGTGCCGGTGCCATCGTCGTCCACCAACATCTCGGCGTCGTCCAAGTGTTCTTTCTGGTACGACGACATGGCCGCGGCCGCTGCGCCGGCGTACGCATACTGCGAGAGTCGCGACATTTCGTCCATGAGCAGTTCGTCTTCCATTGGTTCATCCGGCATCGAGCCGCGCGCGCTCTCAAAGAATGCAAACACCGTGTCCATGCTGGCCGCAATGGTCCACGCCGTGTTGCTCGATTTTTGCTCAATGCCGCGCGGCTCACCGGCCGACAGACTGAGGCACCCGAGCTGTGCGCAGTCTTGGAGCTGAGAACCAGTCGGTTCTTTCGAGCGCTGCCAGTTGATCGCGCGCGCGCCCAAGAGCTGCCGCACTTCTTCCGTGTCGTCGCCTTCAATGCGATGGCTCGATTCAATGAACGCCACGGCCGCAAGCTTGGTCCGCAATACGGGCTGAGTACACACGAGGTGCTTGGCGAGCGGGCCGCCGCGGCCGTACGCTGCCATGTACACTTGGCTGCACGCCGTGCGCACGCCGTAGGTCTCCCAAATGTACCGCACGTGCATCTCGGGGGTACTTGAATACGGGATTGGTACTTTTTCATTGTTGATCGTAATGTGGTTCGTACTGGGGTTCGCGACGATGACACCGTAGCCCTTGGACAAGGCGGTGTGCACGTATGGCAGCATCGAACCCGAGCGGTATTGGTTCGGGAGCTCTTGGGACTCGAGCACGAGCGAGCGGCTCCAAATGCCCGGCTGGATGCCATTGCCCGAGACAATTACAATCAGCAAGCGTCGGCAAATGTGCCAGTTCGCACTCATAAAAATCGAACACTTGGCGGCGCTCTCGGGCGATGGAATCCACGTCTCGACAAATCCTAGCTGCTTCATTTTGGCCTGCTCTTCCTGCACAATCTGGTGCAGCAGATTCTCCATTTGGTTGCGCGGGTCACCGCCGTGTAATTGATGCTGCAGCGGAGAAGAAGAAGAGACAAGATGACAAGATGACGCGACGGTTAAACCTCAAGCGGTGAAATGTCAAGTCACGATAGACGCACCATGATGGTGGTGGAGAGGGTGGTAGCGAATGGCGAGCGTCGAGCGGGAGCGAACGAAGACGATCGACGATCGACGTGAAGCGAGAGAAAAAGAGCGCGACCTGGCGAAAGGCAGTCGCCGCACAACAACTACCGACAAAGGTGAGAGGAGGGTGAGTGTGTGAGCGAGAGAGGGGGGCCAGGTTCGTCCTGAACGCCGCCGAGGAGCAAGAAAGGGGTCTATAGTTTTAAGGGAATATTGCAAAAGGTGATACAAATCCTATATCCTAGCAAAAGGTGATACACGGTGTTTAAAAACAAGCGAAGTAAAATACACTACAGCAATCTTCGCCAAGAATAGCCTCAGTACATTCTCAGTGATGGCTACACC
>JAADVD010000621.1:0-11617 GCA_023334535.1 Pythium vanterpoolii
CCTCCTCCACCTCCACCTCCTCCGCCATAGGTGAATTGTCCAGGCTTGGGCTTGGCGCTAAAGAAAGCACCGTTCTCAAACGTGCCGAGCCCAGTAGCGTTTCCACCTTCGGCAAAGGCCGGAGACCCGACGGGCGATCGACAGTTCTGGACCGCGAGTTCTTTGATCAGCGCAAACTCGGACATGTACTGCACCACAACTTCTTTCCGGATATTGAGCTCTTCGGGCGAGTACTTGGTCTATGGACCGTATTTGAGTGTGAGTGAATGCCTCAGCATACTAATGGAAATGTTGCCATACCTTTTTCTTTTTCATTTCTTGCTCGACGCTTGCTTTCAACTCACTAATATCCTGACCGACCAGTCGAATGTCTTCGCGGATCTCTTGCTGCCGCCGAATCGCTTCGCGGGGATGCTTTGTACGATTGATTTTGGCCTCGGGGTCTTGTAGGTTCTAGATTGAACCACATCAGTCCAATGACTTTGAATGAGACGCAATAGAGAACCTACAAATTTGAGGCGATGGAGCCGCTCGCCGACTTGAGTCTTGAGCTCGTGGAAGCGATCGCCCGCGTCTTTTTTCTTTTTCTTGTCTTCGCCGCCCATTTCTTGGTTGATTTTAGACAGTTTGTCCATCAATCCATCGATCTCGCGACTCATCGTGGCCTCAGTGATACGCAAGAGCTACACGTGTGTGGAAAATGCTGCAGCTTTCGATGATGTTGACACGGTATAACGGGACGCGCTGCTCGCTGGAGCTGCCGCGAAGAACTTGGCGGGAGGCAGATACTACACGCGCTGTCGTTAGACACAGGTACGGCTCGCTGGCTTCTACTGGCGCTGTATTGTGTGTTTGCTGCCACGGCCAATTTAGGACGGTTTTCGCTGTGGTCCGGGAAAGGCAACCTCCCTATTTTGAAACGGCTTCTCCTGGTTGGTGTTTTCGTTTTCAAAGAGATGGCTACATTGGTTTCTCCTAAAAACGAATAAATTCGTACTTTGTCGGGAAGTTTGTGCTGAGTCTGATTCTCACCAGGCAAAACACAGGCTGCGAATGAATTCGGTGAAAATGGCCACCTTGCAAATTGTCGCGAATGGCGCGACGCCACCCACCAGCGCTGCAGACGCCGATGCAAAAGCCCAGGAATTTGCGCATCGCGTAGTTGAGTTTGCCGACGCCGCAGCGTGCGTCAAATTCTTTGACGAGAAACGCATCGACTTGGACAAGCCAAATGCCACGGGGGCAACGGTCCTCATGACTGTCGTCGCGCGCGGTGCGTTGCAATCGAGGGCTCCCTTATAAAGACCATAGAAAGAGCAAGCGACTATAATTCTCTGCTCTGTGATTCAGGCAGCGTGGAGTTGATTGGTCTCGTGCTGGATCGCACGACCAACATTACCGCCATGACAATTCCCAACGGCACGACCGTGCTCCACTTGGCCGCCATGGCGCCTAACGTTCGTACCCCACAATAGGGATATACAAAGCTTATGGAACCACTAATGAAATCGGTTCTTCTAAGCCGCAAGTGATTCAAGAGCTTACGAAAACCGACGCTCGCAAAACCAAGCTCCGCGCAATTGCCAATGCCTGCAATCGCAACGGCGATACGCGTACGTTTCTCCCTCCAGTCTTTGCATATGCGAATATACTGTGTATTAATTCACTTTATGGTAGCACTGATGATGGCGAGTGTTGTGAAGAACGCTGTGGCCGCCAAGATCCTGGTCGAGTACCTCGATGCCTCGGCGACGCCTACGAATGCGACCGGCATGACTGCCCTTATGTGTGCGGCTCGCCTGCAGGACGCGCGCGAAGGACCACCGAAGGAAAACGAAAGCGCGTCGATTGTATCGCTGTTGCTGGCATATGGCGCCGATGTGAATGCCGCCGAGTGTGCCGGTCGACAGACGGCACTGCATTTCGCACTGCTGTCCAACAACATCATGGTCGTCGAGCAGCTCTTGACCAGTGCGCACTTTCTCTTTTGTAATAGGGAATCTTTGATGAGATCTAATATTTACTTTTGTGGTATGATAGTCCTCGATATTAACCTCACGGCGCGCAACAAAGCGGGACACTCGCCACTGGAGCTTGCGCGGAAGCTCAAACTGGATGGACTGATTGACGCAGCGGTCGAGTCGCAATGGCAAGTCGTCGAAGAAGAGGCGCAGCTGCTTAGTGAGCAAGTGGCGCAAGAGTTGGAAAACGTGACGACCGACGCATCAACAGGGGAGACATCAACAAGAAAAGCCCACAAGAAAAAGAAAAAGGCAACGACCTACAAGAAAGAAGGGACACGCAGTGTATTGCAAACACTAACGCAGAATGGGACCACGTCCGTGGAGAAGACGGAAACCGTGAAAATGAGTGAGACAGAAGTCGATGGACCAGCGACGGCAGCCGTCGTGGACGAAGACGCCAATCCCGACGACTGGGTGACGGCTACGAAGAAAAAAACGAGTACGTACAATTTTTTTTATGCTCAGCATCTCTTGTGGGGTACTTAGTGTTTCTCACGTGCTTTTGTAGAGCGAAAGGACTCGATTTCCAAGGATATGACTTCAACAATTACCAAGGCGTCAACCGCTTCGAATCACAAGCTCAAGCACAAGTCCAAGCCAAAAGCAAC
Organism: Pythium vanterpoolii; assembly: GCA_023334535.1. Taxonomy (NCBI): domain Eukaryota; phylum Oomycota; class Peronosporomycetes; order Pythiales; family Pythiaceae; genus Pythium; species Pythium vanterpoolii. The sequence continues at coordinate 2,633 of JAADVD010000621.1, forward strand.
CTTGGACGGTGGGGCAAAGCTAGCTTCCACATCTGTCGTGCCAGCAAAGGTAGACCCGTCTCTTACCGCCGCGCCGCGGGTGCAATCCAAACCGACTTTTGCTGCTGTACCTTTAAAAAGCACACCAGCACCCTGGTCAGCTGATACTGTCGACAGCAAATCGACCGCCACAGCGTCTGTACCACCGCCATCCAAGTCTGCTACGCGTGTAGACCCGACCACTATCCCTTCTCGACCACACGAGACACAGCCGTTGACTGGGGAAGAATCGGCGCCAACGTACGACGATTTGAACGGAATTTTCCATCGGATGTACCCCATCGCTGGGGAAATGGATATTCCTGTTGAGACGTTTCTCGCAGGCGCCGACGGGCGCGAGGCAAAGCAGTTGCTGGATAATCTTAGTGTGTCGCAGATTGAAATGCTGCAAGAGGCCCATCTCCAGGCGTATCACTATCTGAACGAACGCAAGGTACGCCGTCTCTTATGACTCACAATCTATGGCATTATTTGCTGACTGTACTACGTGATACAATTTAGATTGAAATGGCGCGGACGCTCGAGGCCGAGCGGCTAAAAGCACAGCTCCATTTGCGACGCCAGCTTTTTGACATGTAAAGGAGTTTGTATCAGTACACCAAGCCGACGAGGGCTATCTCATCGAACCTTCGACTGGAATCTCATCCCAGCTCCAAGGTTTTGCTGAATTCTTCTTCCGTGAACGACAGCATCTTGGCCGCCTGGTCAACCATAGAAAGGTGAGAAAGTATAGTGAAGATCTGTTGGTATTGGAGGATACACTACCTCCATGTGGATGCGCTGGCGTTTGAGCAAGTCGATGAGTTTCATTTGCTTTTTAAATGCGACCAGCAATTCGTTCTGTGACATATCACCGAATTCTACAGTTTAGTTGATCAATTGTCAAACTTTGACAACCAAACCTACCTTTTGCTTTTCGAGGCGCTTGTTGTCTTTGAGGACGTGGTCGTGCTCGGCTTTGGAGACCAACTGATCGCCTTGGGCCTGTCGCTCGTCCTGAAGCTGTGCTTTGGCTTTTTCTAATTCCTCCAGTGCCCGATTAAGTCGAACCTAATACAAAAGCGTCATAACTCCTAAGGCGATCAGGGATCGATCGATAAGTGACTATGAGGCACTGTACATCTTTTGAGCGGAATTGCTGGGAGGCTTTTTTCTCGGCTTTTTGAAGTTCATCCATTTTCGCTTGTGCTGCGGAGAGTTGCGACTCGAGGATTTTCTGCTTAGATTCTTGGGCCGCACTATGTCACGGAATAGATAAGCGAGAGATAAGATAGTGGACCTCACACTGAATACGCTAACTACTGTACCTCAGTTCTTGCTGCTTCTCCAAGAGCTGTTGTGTTTGCATGTGCTTCTTTTTTAGGGTCGTATTGTCACTCGCCAATTCTTCATTCGTCGTTCTCAACTGCTGCTGGGTTCCTTGCTGTTTTGAAAATCATAAGTGAGTACAAAGAGATCACACAGTCGAATAATTAGACGCACCATTTCTTTTAGGTCGCTGTGGGCAACGTCCAGCTCATCCTGGAGCACGCGCAATCTCGCTTTTTGGTATCGGACAGTCGCGTCGAGCCCCAGTCCGTCATCTTCATCCATAGTTTGCTTGACGTCCCGTGACGACTCTGATTGCTTGGTCTCCTCTTGACCCATTGCGGGTGATCCTGCTTTGTGACGACGCGCAGGCTTTCGAGTCGACTCTGAAGCTAATCCAGCAGCTACATTTTCAGCGCTCTTGTCTTTTCGCAATTGAGACTTTTGTCGGGTCGCCGTGAAAGGTTTAGTATCCTCTGTACCATTAATTTTCTCCGAGTCGTCCGGGGTCGAATCGATCGACCCTGTGAAATCCATTTTCAAAGACACTCCTCGTTCCGGACTGCTCATTGAATCACTCACACCATCCTCAAGACCGCCGTCGTCATCATCACTAAATACAGCGGATGATGGCTCGGCGAGTGAGATTTCATGGCGTTTGGTGAGATTCGAACTTGAGCCACTCGTGGACTTGGCCGACTGGAGCTGCTGCTGCCGCCGCTGCTCGATGGCTTCGACTTTTTGATCCAATTCGGCATTCTGCCGCAGCAGCGCGGCCTGCCGTGCCGCAAGGCTCTCTTTCATTTTTCTCTGCTTTTTTGCTAAGGGAGACTTGGAGCGCTTCGAAACGTCGCCAGGACTACGCAGCATATAATTTGAAAAGAGAAACTGTCTTTCTAAAATTCGATTATCTGTGCGATGGATTAGATTTAAAGACCACACCACGATGGCGGCCACCACCATCTAAGAGGAAGCCGTCAAACACCACAGCCGACACGTCGGCAAAGAGATCGCGCACAGCCAGTGCTTGACGTTCGGATCCAATCTCGACCAGCACAGTATGCGGCAGCGTCGCGTTCGGATCCAACAACGTGGCGACACTATTTCGCAATGCAATGTAAAATCGCAGCCCCAGCGTATCACTTTTGTCGCTTAAGTCTGAATTTTTCCACGCATCGGGTCCGGCAGAAAACAACGCGCCGTGGGGTTCATGGGCCAGCACATCCGGTGCGATGAGCGGCACTTCAGAGAGCGGAATATACGGCGGATTGCACAGAAGAACATCAAACTGATGATGTAGCGGATTTGCTGGAGCTGAGACGTTCAGATCTCCACAGGTGTCGATAGTCGATAGAGATTCCATGTCACATTCGAGGAAGGCTGCGCGATCGCTCAAGCCAAGGCGCTGGGCATTTGTTGTTGAGACAGCTAGCGCACCAGCATTGATATCAATCCCAACGCCGGATGCGTGTGGATATACGGACAGCGCGGAGAGCAAGAGAGCGCCACTGCCGGTGCCGAGGTCGAGGATCCGCAAGGCAGCAGATTTTGGATACAATTGCTGGTATGGTATTGTCAGTAAGAGAACACTCTGTGGAAGTTTATAGAGCCAGCGTACCGCGAGCGACTCGATGAGGCATTCGCTATCAGCGCGAGGGATCAGCGTGTCTGTGGTTACGGAAAACGCCATGGACCAAAACTCTTTTGTGCCGACCACATACGCCAATGGCTCGCCGTTGACTCGTCGCTGGACCATGTGCTCCAGCTTCTCCGCCTCTTCCAGTCGTAGCTACACCCAAACGACCCACATTATAGAATACACAGCGTTCTCCATTGCATTGTGACACAGCGGTCTGTACCTGCCGGTCCATCCAGAGGAAGAGCTCATTGCTGGACGCAAGCTTTGGGGTCAATGCACTCGCGACCAGCGCTTTTGCGTCGCTTCCAGTGACACCCACAGCGCCCAGACGTGACCGTACATCGGCTAGTACACTTTGCACTGTCTGCTGGTGGAAGCGCCGCACAGACGCCGCGCACGACACCGCATGCCGTCCAATCAAGCCAACGCCTCGATGCATTTTCGTTCCCGCCAAAATGGAGTCGGCAAGTTGCAAGTTTAGGACCAAACGGGTTGCGAAATAAGGGTAGTGTGACCCGTTATTCTCAAAAGAGTGACTGAATGTTCCTATTTTTGACCCATCTGATTGGTGAACCGAAGAGCTGCGAGCCAATAAAAACACGAGAATCCGTGAAAGATCGTCATCCCAATCCGAGAAAGTGCACACCCATCGCCAGGCTGGAACATGCACCGAGCGGCTTTTCAAGAGAGCTGACCAGCGTCTACAAGCACCAGGGACATTCGCCGACCAACTCAGTTATTTATCTGCTACCGCGCGCGCAAGTCTCTGCCTTTCTCGCCTTTCTCGACTGGGCGACTGAACTATGATGGCCATGACGCCGTACGAGAAGAAAACGCTCGACGAAATTGAGCACGCGTTCCTCGAGACCGTGGAATCACGCGTCGCACCCAGCGCGCATGTGGCTACCAAGAAGGCCACGACGCAAGTAAAGACTGCGCGCCGTCGTGGATGGTTTAGTGGCCTCACAGACAGGATGGTCAACGCGTTTGTGTGCTGCGCACCGCCGCAGTCACTTCTCGACGACGAAGAGATCCAGGCAATTCTCGACACGATCGAAGCACCAGCGCCTGTCAAGCCTGTAAAGACGCTGGCGTTCTCACCGCGTGCACCATCACGCAAGGACCTGCTCATGCGCCGCAGCTCGGCGTCGGTTACGCCAGCGTCATGCGTGGCGGAGGCAGCTCAAATTGATCACGTTACGTCGTGCGAAGAGGAGGCACCTGTTGTGGAAGACTTGAAGAAAGAAGCGCACGCGCACGTCTCACTTGGTGCGATGCAACGCGTAATTGTCACATTGCTTGCGCTCCAAAAAACAGTGGAGACGCGCCAGACCGAACGTGCTGTGCTCGCGGTCCAAATGAAATGGCGTCGCCGTCAAGTCGCTCCAATCGCTCCGCCGACTGCTGCTCCTACCAATATCTCGCCTGCTTTATCACCAACGCCAACGAATACCACCGAACCCGATGTCGAACCAACCGTCGATTCGACTCCCGCCCCCTCGAGCCCCAAGCGTCGTCACACCCGTGTGCGCAAACCGCGCGCCAACAAAAAGACCAAGTTTGCCTTCATCCCTGCCGCTGCCACGCAAGAAACCACCCATGCCGTCGACGCCGTCACCCAACTCGCACTGACACGGAAGCGTTTGCGATCCGTCGATCTGGAGTCCCGTACTCCACGCGTCGACGTCGAGCGCACTGTCCATGTCTTGTTTGGTGAAGAAGAGATCGATGAAGAGGAAGAGAATGATCACGAAGTGTCCGCATTAAAGACGACCTGGTCTCCACGCCAATCAATGCCTTGCTTTATGCTGCAGCGATGCGCGTCGGTCCCACCACCGCTAACGGCGTTCCGTCCCCGCGCCATCAAGTCCAAGTTCCTACTGGAATCACAGGCTGCCTCGACGATACAGTGTGTGTGGCGCAACGTGAAAGGCCGTCGCGAGCAGGAGATCCAGCGCCGTCTCGCCCAGTACGAAATTGAAAAGCAGAGCGTCATGCCTACGATCCGTGACAAGATGACGCTGCTGCGCAAGCGCCTGGCTGAGATCCAAGAACGCAACAGCGGCACGATCGTCGTTGTCGACGAGCCCACGGTCATTGCACCCGTCGACGACGATTTTGACTGGCTGTAAAGCAGCAAGACGGTTCCGGCTTAGCCCACCATGTCTTCTTTTGTGTCTGTGACGTGTACGGAAATCGAGTGGCTCGCGATCCTCTCCCTCATAACGGAGTAGTCGATCGCTCGAGCCCGTAGATGAACCAGCGTGTGTAACGTGCGCTGTTCGTGGATCCTCATGACGATCTATGGACAGCACGCTACCTCGCTGCGACCATCCGGAATCTGCTTATGCACAGACGCTGGAAGTGCGAGCGCGGATAGTCTGGCAGAGTGGAGTATTGTACATGGTACGTGTGGATTGAAAGTGTCGGAGTATTGGAGAAAATCGTATTTATTAGGAGTAGTAGCTAGCTGATCATGAGCGTGATAAATTCGAACAAAAAGAGACACCCGCTTGGTGTGTCCACCCCACAACCGCCCATGACTTGATGTTTTCTTCTTTGACCAGTGACATTATGACCGCCAAGGGCTCTAGCCAAAACCTTCAGGATCCCTCAACATGGCTACACACTGCGATCTTCAAGCAACATATCCAAAACAATGTTGCCCGAAGGTAACCATCACATTGCCTCCCGTCCATCCTTCGAAGCATATTGTCGTCCATCAAAGCTCTTCACCATAATGGACGCGGCCACTAAGAAGCTGCTAAAGAAGCAGGAGCGGCTCCAGAAGAAAGCAAAGGCCGCGGCGCGCAAACAAGCGAAGCAGACAGCCCATGCCAGCGCTCTGCCTCAGCCAACAGCCACCGCGGTGCGGCCGCCCGCCGCAAAGAAATCCAAGACCCACGGCGGTCCCAAGCCATTACAGACACCCAAGCCCAACTACGCTGCTCCTGGCTTTGAGTACGAAGGCTCCGAGAGATTCTTGACACCGGCCCATCCACAGTTCCAAAAGCTGCTAGCGGCTTCGTACCAGGGCTTTGTCCACGAGCCGGCCGCGACGATCGATGCCGCGTTCCATCGCGCGGCCAAGCTCGCGTTCGAGACACTGCGCGACAAGTCGTATTTTCAGTACGATGTGGTCATGGCCGGCGGCAAGAACTTGTCGCGCACGTTTGTGCGGCGGACGCTCGTGGGTGAGCCGGGGATTACATACAAGTACTTGGGTTTACGCATCTTTGCCCACGCGTGGTCCGGCCCCCATATCGCCCCATGGTTCAAGCAGATCCACTCGCTCAACACCCAGATGAAGAAGCGGACTGAGCGTGCCATGGAACAAGCGACCAACACCATGGGCAGCTCTGCCTACAACCTTACGCTGATTAATTACATGGAGCCCCTGTCGAACTGGGACCTCGGCCTCAAAGACGACGAGACCTATGGCCTCGGGAAAACCAGTGTGAGCTGGCACGCCGATAGTTCGCTCCAGGATTTCTCGGCGATTGGTGTCTATAACTGCATGCTCGAGGACCCACACAAGAAGAAAGGCTCTAGTAAAAACAAGAAACGCAAAACGCTTCGCGACGAAGAGCTTAAGGAGTGCGACTGGCGAATCGCCTTGCGGCAGTCGCCCGACCCAGTGACCGACAATAGCAAGCTCAAGAAGCGGTCTACATCGACTAGCGCCACGACCAAGCCTGCTGCAAAGGCACCGCCGGCTGTGTCGATGCCAACGCACGACGGCGACGCGTACTATTTGCTGGGTGATTTCAACCACGACCACCAGCACATGGTGCTCACCGGCTCGTCGGTTCGCGTGAGCACGACGCACCGCGTCGCCGTCGACTCGGACAGCACGCTCGCATCGATCCTCGCACGTCTCGAGGCTGCGTACGATCTCTCCACCGTCCCGTTTGCTGAGGACCGTACTGACGTCCGGCTGCTCACGCCGCAGCAAGTATTGAAAGAACAGAGTGCACTGACGGAGCTCGAAATGGAGTGGCTCCGCCAGTACTGGATCCAGGGCACGCAGCACGATTTACTCCACGTCGATTGGCAAAAACCCATGCGCGAACTCGAGCGCGTCCACTGGCGCCGGCTCGAGGCACGCACCAAGCTCTGTTTGGATCTCGTACTGGAGACCGAGCCAAATGGAGACCGAGCAGTTGCAAACGGTACTCGCTGGCAGCTGTCGGACCGCTTGAAAATTGTGAATGTACTGCTGCAAGAACTCATGCTGCGTCAGAAACGGCGTGGCCAATTTCGCCAGCGGATTCAGGACAAGGCCTATCGCCGCATTGCGACCGAGTTCCAGCCCGTGGAACGGCCGCGGTTCGACGACGCGAGCGTGATGCCGTACGACTTGGCGCCGCAGCTCCAGGCGCTGGAAAAACTCAAGGTAGCGCTGAAAAAAACTGTCCCCTAACCTGAGTGGTGGGAAATGCCATCATTTTTTTCTTGTTTTTTTTCGTTTTCTTTTATCTCGTGACGGACCTGACCTAACCGACAAATCCAGTGTAAACTACTCGCGCTGTGTGAACACGAGCAGACCCATGCCACCAACGAGCAAATACTTGAACATTGGATAGTCGTTCAGCAAAATCGTCAACATCCCAGCGTACGGCACGGATCTAGAAACCATACGAAAATATCGTTAGGCCGCAGAATAAATGGTTAGACTGTAAGGACCTAACGTACGCGCGTGCAATGCCAACGACATCCTCGCGCTCAAGCCACATCTGACCGTCCACGTATAGACCCCTACCAAAAAAAGTTAGACCCTTTTCTTTCGTATAGACCCGTGAAGACTATCCGCACCGATCGTCCACGAGGTTGTTGTCGCCCTTGGTCAAGTACACTTCGTAGCCATCGGTCGCACTGCGTGTTACCCCACAATCGTTATTTTCCCCATTCCATTACAAGGTAGTTAGAGGCGTCTAAACGTACCGCTGGTGTTTTTCAAGTACGCGGTGCACAATCGGAATGTCGCGGCCTTTGACCTTGTACACGACAATATCGCCAATGTCCAAATACGGTTTCTAATCACACGACCCCATTTAATCCTCTTCCACAAAAGAGTCTAGACAATATGGGGCTTAACGCACCGTATTATCGAGGTAGAGAATGTCGCCACGCTGGAAGGCCGGCTCCATGCTCCCACTGAGGACAACGACCACGGGCGACTCGCTCTGCGTGTGGAGCATGAGTCCTTTCCAGAGCATGAGCGCCGTGAGCATGACCATCGCGAGGTTGAGGATCTGGTGGGAAAGCTGCCGCTTGTTTTTCCAGATGCGCTTGGCTTCATCTACTTGTTGCTTCACGAGATCCATCGTAGCTGCTGGCGTTCGTCTCTTGCGACTAAGTGGTGCTTGCGTTCTCGACCTCGGTGATTTGCGTGCTGATGAGGTGGCGTGATGGAGGACATAGCAGTTACGAACATCATAGGGCAACAATCGGTTCGTATCAAATGTACCCATCTCAAGTCAGCAAATCTGTGACGTGTGAGATTAAATGGGTCTTGTGCGACTCAGTATGTATTCTTCACGTCTTACAAGGTCTAGAAATTCTCGCTGTGGAAATCAAATAGAACATTTGCTGCGTGGCGGGTCTCGTCTTGGTTGAACGCCGCGCTATCGCTGTGGATTTGGTTCCCCAAAGGTTTCGGCCCACAAAAGAACACCCCCACGCGGAGCTTTTTCCGATCGCCATTCAAGCCGACGCGCGACGTGTCCTGCTGTGCCGCGATGCGCTTAAGCTCACGCTTCCAGTCAGGACGCCCAAAATGGGTCAGTTGCTTGGTCGTGAGACCCGAGATGATGTCCTGCCCTTCGATCTCGTGGATCAGTTTCTGCAGTGCATGAAGCGGTGCGATCACGGCCTTCTCTTTCAGAGGTGAGTAATAATTGTGAATCTCCAAACGACCTTCAGTATCCATGGCACTCAAGCGGTTCATGGTCTCGGCAAACCACGTCAGGGCTTCTTGCTCTCGCGTGATCCAGTAG
>JAADVD010000622.1:0-11589 GCA_023334535.1 Pythium vanterpoolii
CTCGTCCGCCGAAACCACGACCGCCACCACCACCACGGCTTCCTCTCCCTCCTCCTCGTCCTCCACCTCGGAATCCGCCTCGATGGCCGTCGCTCGCGAACGCTGCGTGCGCGTCCATTGCTTCTTTTTCTGCTTTGCGGCTTCCAGCCAATTGTTTCAACTTGGACTGTTACCCTTCGCCAACGACCCATCTGAAGTGGACCCAAACTTGAAGAGTGGACCACACAATTAATTAATTTGGGTATTTCAAACTAGCCTAAACTAGGTTATTCGACCAGTTGTGGGCAGAGCATTTTCGCAAAATCGAGATCTTGGATCGTCATGGGTACACACTGGTCGGTCGCATCGGCGAGCAGCACAGCGACAATATGCTTGCACTATAAACACACACAAAGAGTGGTTAGTCCCATATCCTTAACGTCCTTCGGGTTGTTATGTACCATGGCGCTAGGCGTCTGGACAGTCGTCAGATGGAACGCACTGCACGAGCAGTAGTGGTCAAAGCAGTTGTAGTAATTCGGTCCACTGCCGCCCATGGCGCTGGCGTCAAACGGCTGCGACCCGGCATGTGAGGCACTTGACTGGTGGTACCGGTTCAGCGACTCGACGCGGAAGAACGCGCGCGCCGAGGGCAGCGCCGTGATTTTTTTCACTGCCTTGCGGTCCACAAGTTCGCTCGCGGCCTGGACTAACTGCAAATCCTCCGAAGCGAGCGACGCCAACAAGTGGCCGTGCAACTGGAGAAAGTCGGTGGCGTTGTCGCCACTGCGTGCGCGTCTCGCCTTGGCGTCCTGCAGAACAAAGCGGATCACGCTTGCGGCGATTGCGTCGGTCATTTTCCTACTGATTGGATTGCGTTCCCGCCAAATCGCCCTAAACAGAGAAGGCTTGTATTTGGGGTGGGCTTATGGAATTTGCGCAGACAGTGCTAGCGTCGAAATCTGTGACGTGGTACCAGTGGAGCTGCTCGGCATTAGGGAGGGGTCGGTTGTGACTGCCGGTGCCACTGTCGCTGCAGTTGCGATCGGTGGCGTCGGCGCCAATATGGCTGGGGTAGCAGTAGGCACGACTGGGGATGGGGGCGATGCGGTTGGGAACAAGGATGGCTGTGCCGAGGCAGAAGCCGCAGCGGGTGACGGCACGGGACTGCTTTGGAGACTCGCACGGGCCTTGTCCCAGAGCCGCCGCCGCAGCTGCTCGCGCTCAAAGCGGCGCAGGTCATCATTCGCCATTTGTTCGCACGCTGTGCGGACGTGGAGTGGTGCACCGGCGAACACAGCGTTTATTTGCGTCGTGTCCAAAGCTGCAGCAGCAGACGAAGGCACCGGTGGACTGCCAGGCTCTTGTGCTTTCTCGTCACCACGATTGGCTCGTAAAATGAGAGGATTCTCTTTGTAGAGTTGGCTGAAGAAATCAACGGCCGTGCGCACGGGTGTTGGTGTCGGCGGGGGTGTCAGGGACGGGACGTAACTTTGGCGGCTGGGCGTAGTCACATTGATCATCGCTGCCGTAACTGTGGATGGCGTCGGCGGCTTGGTACCGGCACTAGCGATCGCCACGACTTCTTTTTTCTTGCGTGGTTTTTTGGGTTTCTTCTCGTCGCCTTTATCATCCAATCCACGCTTTTTCTTGTACTTTGGTTGTACTTTCTCATCCGTGAGCGTCACGCTCATGGCCGCAGCTGCGAGAATTCGGGGATCCACTTCCATCGATGTGTTTGGCTGGCCACCATTCAGAGTCGGAATTTCGATTGGGACGACCTTGCGTTTAAGAAACTTTTCGGCGACAAACACGAGCGGCATCGAGTGCTTCAGATCAAATGGTTGCTGCCAGTCGTGTGCGATCCCTGCTGGCTGGTTGTACGCTGGATAAAGCTGGATCCCGGCCGTGCGGCGAGTCTCTCGGGCGATCGACTTACTAGTATCGACAACACCACACGTTTCGGCAGCAGGGGTGGTCGAAGCTCCAGTGGTGGGCTCGGTTTCGGTTTCGGTTTCGGCGGATGCTGGAGGTGGGTCACCGGCTGGATCGGTGGAGACGGATAGGTCCTGTAGTGCTGCTGCGGTGAAGAGATCGTTAGTACTCACCCCGCCATCAAAACTAGAAGCCGCATCTCCGGACGCGTCCGTCGAATCCACCATGGTCGGTTCCTCCATGGTCGACTCCTCCACAGTGTCGATTCCACGCGTATTGATTTTGTCGGCGGTAAGTTCATAGTCTTCCGGGTCAGAATCCACCAGCACCTCTCCGTTGATTGCCGGTGCGTCTTGTGCATAGGCAAGGAACTTCCAAAGACGCTGGCATGCACGCGGCGTGAGCGTGATGTCATGGGACCGCGCGAGTCGCTCGGCGACGCGATGCCAATCAATACACGAGGGCGAGTGGCCGCGCAGCAAGACGTCATGACGATATGAGTTCTCTTTGATATGGTACCACACGACTTCACACAATGCGGTCGCGTCGTTGGCGCTAAACTCGCCGAGCAATAATCGTGCCGTTTGTGTTGGTGTGTCTATTACGAGCTGGCGGCGGCTCGGTCGGCGATTGCGCGTGGGTGTCGTGAGGATTGCTCCAGCCGATAGGTCAGTACCCATATTCGTCGGTGCTTCTGCTTTCGTTGGTGAAATCAGTGGTGATGCGATAGGCGTCGAGGGATCCGCTGAAGCCACAGCCGTCGCTGCTCGTGTTGGTCGGGCGCGCCGCGGCTGTGGCTCGCTCTCCACCATCTCTGGGCCCGCTAGCTTTAACGTCTTTTTGACTGTGATCTCTCTAGCCAGTGGCATCGCCAGTGCGTCCTTTGTAGGCGTCGCATACGTCGACTTGGCGCTTCGCTGCGACCGCCGCGTCGTCGTACTGTTGGCGTCCTCCTGACCGCCCACCGCGGTTTTCGCCGACTCCGATTTCACGATGCTGTCTCTCTTGGACCGGCGCAGCGACGGTGACGCCACCGTGCTGCTTGCGGTCGGTACAGCCTCGTCAGTGGTCGTCGCACTCGCGGTCTCGTCCATTCCCACGCCCATGTTTTCCAACTTGGGTTTCTGCCGCCAAGACCACTTACCAACAAATACCGGTAAATACCGGTATTTCTGTTGGTCCATTTCTGGCGGCAACCTCATTTTCCTAACAAACCCCAAGCATGCCCACATGGCCAACCCCAATGATTCGGCTTCCTTCTCGTCGTCCTCCCATCACGGCAACGGCGCTTCCACTACCGTGAATCCAGCCTATGCTCTCACGTCCTTTCAGGAAAAAGAAGGCGAATACATTGCGATCTTGGAGCGCTTCCTCGCACGCTGTTACGGGCCACAGCTCGAGCGGCTCTACTCTTCGATCCACGGCATGGGGACGCGTCCCCTCGCTTCTTCCACCATAACAGCCGAGGGCGATGGGTCCCAAAGCGTATTTGCGTTCTCGGTGCGCATCTGTGCGCAGCGCCTCATGGACCACGCGCCCGTGCTCGCAACCTGGCTCTTTCGCTTCCCCGAGCTGGTGCTTCCGCTCCTTCACCGTGCCCTCGCGTCACAGCTCATCGCGCGCTCGGCCGCAGCGTCTACCAGCACACGCGTGGCGACACTACCACTGCGGACACGGCAAAAGCTCAAAGTGCGCGTGGAGTTCCTGCCGCCCGTGGCCCAGTTGCGCAAGCCCACGATCAGTACGATCCGCTCGAGCGATACCAAGCGCCTCATCCAAGTCGCTGGTACGGTTGTGCGGACCGGCATGATCAAGATGCAAGAGACCCAGCGCGAAGTCGTGTGTGCGAGCGCGCGCTGCCAGTACCGGTTTTTTGTCAAGGCCGACTTGGAGCAAGGCAATATCCTTGAGCTTCCGCGTGTCTGCCCCAGTGACCACTCGGGCGACTCTAATAAAAAAGCCTGTAAATCAACGCAGTTTGATACAATCGAAAGCTCGCGCGTGGTCTCGGACCACCAAGTAATCAAGATCCAAGAGCACGTCTCAAAGCTCGGCGTCGGCTCGATCCCACGGTCTATCCTTGTGGTCCTGGAAGAAGATTTAGTGGACGCCGTGAAAGCCGGCGATCACGTGGTGGTCGTTGGCGTCCTTATGCGGTCGTGGCGGCCGTGTATTCAAGGTGTGCGGTGCGACCTCGAGACGCTCGTGCGTGCCAACAGCATTCGCGTCCAGAACGCGACGTCGGCCAACGTTCTCGTGACCGAAGAGCTCAAAAAGGAGTTTCAAACGTTTTGGAAGGAGACCTATCAAGACGCCCCCATGCGAGGTAGGGATGCGATCGTGGCGAGCGTGTGCCCCAAAGTGTATGGGCTGTTTGTGGTCAAGCTCGCACTCGCGCTGACGATCGTTGGCGGCTGTGCCCACGTCGATGCGACCGGTATGCGGACGCGCGGCGAGTCCCACATGCTCTTGATTGGCGATCCTGGCACGGGCAAATCACAATTTCTCCGGTTTGCGGCCGAGCTCAGCCCGCGGTCCGTGCTGACCACGGGCATTGGGACAACTTCAGCAGGACTGACCTGTACGGCCGTGAAAGACGGCACCGAGTGGATGCTTGAGGCCGGAGCTTTGGTATTAGCGGATCGCGGGGTCTGCTGCATCGACGAGTTTAGTAGTATCCGCGTCCATGACCGCGCGTCGATTCACGAAGCCATGGAGCAGCAGACTCTCAGTGTTGCCAAGGCCGGGCTCGTCTGCAAACTCAACGCGCGCACGACGATCTTTGCCGTGACCAACCCGAAAGGCCGGTACGACCCCAACGCCGACGTCGCGGTCAACACGTCGATTGCAAGCCCGCTTTTGAGTCGGTTTGATTTGATTCTGGTGTTGCTAGACACGCGGAATGCCCATTGGGACGAAATCGTGTCGTCGTTTATTTTGCAGCAGTCGACCGATGCGAGCACAGCGCCCCTCACATTTTCCGGAGAAACCAAGGACGTCAAAAAGGACGACGCTTCCGGTAATGGCTGGTCGGTGGGCAAGCTGCAGGCGTATATTTGTTACGTCAAAGACAAGTTCCAGCCGCAGCTCACGCGGCCTGCCATGACCATTCTTCAGCGGTATTACCAGCTCCAACGGGCCAACGAGGGCCGCAGTGCTGCCCGCACGACCATCCGCCTACTCGAGAGTTTGACACGACTATCGCAGGCCCATGCGCGGCTCATGTTCCACGACCACGTCGAGACCATGGACGCCGTAGTCGCTGTGTTTCTCATGGAAGTCAGCAAAGCCAGCGACAGCTCGTCGGTCTTACTGGGCGGCGGCCTTGATTCGGTGTTGCACTCGGATTTTCCAGACGACCCGACCGCCGAGTACGCACTCCAGGAAAAAATGGTGCTCGAGCACCTTGGGCTCTGCGAGTTTGCGACGGTCTCAGGTGCTAGTAGCCAGCACGAAATGTCGCCGGATCAGAAGCGATGGGGGCACGGCTATGAAGAAGGGAGAGAAGAAGAAAAGAACGGCTTTGAGAATTCTGAATACCGCTCACCTCGTGGTCGTAAGCGGCCGTGGTCACCTACCGGCGGAAGCCCGACCACCGGGTTCCAGTGGCGACCACCCGGAGCCTCTGTCTCTGCGTCTGCCTCGTCCGCCCGCACGCGCTGGAGTAGTACTCGACCAGAGGAGCCTGCGGAGCCTGAGGAACCTGAGGAGGCTGTCGTGATGCAGACAGCCTACGACGATCAAGACAACGAACAAGAGAGAGGTGACAGTGCGGATTCTCGCCGTACGAACCATTCAAGCCATGCAGTATTCGCAGGAATCGCTTTACCAGCGGAAGAATCCTCGCAAACCGCTCCACGATCCCAATCGTCGTGGCGAGCGTGGACCGAGGGGGCCCAGTCCCGCGTCGCACGGTGGAGCCAATCGACTGCCGCAAACCAGGCGGGAGGAGAAACCAACGACGACACAGACCGCTCGGCCAGTGTGACAAGCAAGTGGTGGCGACGGCCGTAACCTTCCATGCCCTGCTGTACCTCAACGTACAGTAACGCATCCAAGCGCGTGCCAGAGTGGCAGCGCGTTCCGTCGAGGTGCGACGCGACGCTGGTCACCCTGCTACGGTATTTCGATTGCCAGCTACAGCTAGGGTTTCTTGAACGTACGCCTGTCGGAGGGTAGTGCAGTTGCGTGGGCCGCCTCACGCCTCAGCCTCAGCCTTGCCCTCAGCCTCACGGATGAGAAACGAGCGACGAGAGTCAGCACGAGGATGTGGCTGCCGGGATGTGCAGCGTGTCCCACTCAAGAGTAAAATGTAATCGATGAGCAACGATACTTCCACAAAAGTTCAATCGTCCGGCGAGAAGGCGAGCACGCAAAAAGGCGAACACAAGATCCAGCGAAAGGATGAAACGATGGGAGGAGTTAGGGAGCCACGGATACATCCGATCGAGCGTGATGAGTGGTAAGACGGCGGACATGGAGGGTACTTGACGCGATGGCGCGTCACGCGCCTACCCGCCGTTTCATAGATCGTGCGACGAAATCCAGGAGATCGACATCCATCGATCCGGTCGATCTTCTTTACCGGAGAGTCCAGACAGAAATAGAGAAACTAAGGAGCATACCATGAAAAGCTCAGTATACGCATGATACATGGTCTCAGGTGAGCAGCTCCGTCCAGCTTGTGTGCCACACGATCCCGTGACTGGCAGTCACCGGATTTCGTGGTTGACCGGGTGTTCGTTGAGTCAGACAGACCCGTTTGACGGCCGATCCAATCTTTTTTCTGGACCGTGGATCTCCTTGAAGTCAATCGAATGGCGTCGTTCCCATGGTCCAGAGTCTAAACCATTCCAGTCCGGCATCCCGAGTCTAACTTCCGGTACAACACTGAATGCTGATGCCGTACTGTACACTACAGTGTACAGGCGGTTTGGTTTGGTTTGGTTTTGGTTGGGCATCGTCATCGGCATCAGCAGACGAGGGGCCAATCTGTGATTCGGTTGGCCTGACCTGTACAGTCATACTTGGCGACATATTGCCTGTCGCTGGGTAGTGTGGGATTCCCCATCGCGTGTGGCACGCACCGTCGCACATCCGGTAGTCCCATGGTGGAGTCTAGTGTTTTGCGACGGTCCAGCCTCTCTGGACGCTGGACGTGGACCTGCCATTGCAGGACGAACGCACTGGCCATGTGGCGTTGGCTCAGTCGCACCCCTGCGTGGCGTCTATGCACACCTCAGTGGGTCATCTGTGAGCTGGCGTTCTGAAATATTGAGCTGCTCAGGATGGCGCTAGACTATCGGTTTTCATCAGCAATCCGTAGGTCGAAATGAAAAGGAAAAAACTCGAGATTGTAGATGGGATTGCGAGACGACGAAGACGAAGCAGCGCGGTGGGTGTGGTGGGGTGAGGCGAAGTGCTTCGGTCCGGCGTGTTACTATATAATACAGCATGGAAATCTGGAACGGAGTCCCTCCACTTATCCTCGTCCAAACCTTGAACTGGCGTGCTCCAAAAATCACCTTTTTTGTGAGCAGCACCGGGGCCGTGTGTAGATTGCAACCCAACAAAAAGATAAAAAATAAATAATCGGGCATCCAGTAAACAACACAACCTCCACTGTGCCGTGGTTTTCGTGTTGATTCGTATGCCGGCACGTGTTGGTAGCCTTCTTTAGACGTTGGATCCGGAGTCCAGAATCCACATTGATTTTGTATTGATTCGTGTGATGTCACGCGTTGGTGGCCTCATGTAGACGCTGGATCCAGGGTTCGGCATCCGGAATCCGGCATCCAGAATCTGGAATGTACATGTTCCGCTGGATGACGCTATGGTCCGTCCATTGACGCTCACACGCATCCAACTAAACACACACATTCTTTTTTTAAATTGTTGACTCGGCCTTTCAGGCCTCGCATCCCGGTGGTCTCCTCATTTGTCACGATCGTCGCATCCAGAAAGTCGGAAAGTCGCCCTACCTTGGTGTATTCCGCAAATCTGCTCCTATTTTTTTGACAGCGCGTCGATCACTAGGTCCACCCAATTGATCTGATCGTTCTGCTGCTGCTGTTGTTTTCTCGCTGGCCTTTTCCGCGTCGCGTCGGCTAAAGTGAACGCACACCCGATCGATCGTGCGATCAGCGACGGGCGGTCGCGTCGTGGGTGCGCGTCACACGCCGTCGTTGTTATGATATCGCCCGTCACGGCGGTTGGCCTGTCCACGCGCCAGGTGCAACCACGCCTTCGATTCGATCCCACTCTTCCTCTTCCTAGTCCAGCAACGTGGGATCGGATCGCATCGGCTGTCGACGCTGCCTGTCGTGAGTCGACCAGCTCTTTACACACTCAGCAACACAAAACAGCTGCGTGGGGTGCGTATCTACGCCAAGTAGCACTCGCGCTTGCCAGCGTCCAGGGAAGAACAAGAACGCGATCCCCGCCGAAACGTTTTCTTTTTGGTTGTGGGATTTCGTGCTTGTTCCAGAGTCGTCAGAATCCAAAAAATCCAGTACTTGAACGACCGAAATCAACGCATCCCTGCCGCCTGCTGCTTACCTTTCTATCTTCCTACCTCTTACCATGCGCCACGCTCCTGCTTCTCCTCCCGTTAAGGAATTCGGTGTCCAGCAATTCGAGGCGCACTCGACCAGCGAAGACGCCGTGGCCCAGTGGCACGCCGTCGCTGTCGCTGTCGCGCAGATTGGACTCCAGTCCGCGCTGGAGCAGCCTGACGTCAGCATGGACAGCGAGAACGACGTCAAAGGCGCGTCGCCGGTCTCGCGGGCGCAACGCGATGTCTCTAAGTCGTCGCTCTGGTTTATTCTGGACGACGACGAAGATTTGGAAGGGTTTAACGACGACGATGTTGCTACTCCACCACCGACAGCGCCTGCTCCATTGCGTCTCGACGATTTTGAAGACCTCGAGGAGAAGCCGCGATTGCCGCTTCTCTCTACCCACACGTCGCCCATCGCAGCATTATTGTCCAGCTCGCAAGACACGAAACACGAATCCAGTGCGACCTCGAGCGAAGCCGAGTTCTTCATGGCGATCAAACGCCGCAAGGTTCGGCAAGCGTCGGCGACCCCGGCAGCTCCCGTGTCAGTGGCTCTGGACTCTCTCTCAACCATGCCGCCGCCCAAGCGGACCGAGCGCAAGCGCAAAGCGCGTCGCCGTCCGCCCAGCCGCATCTGCAAGTTTGAAGGCTGCGAGCAGTATGTCGTGGATCAAGGGCTCTGCGTCCGGCACGGGGTACGTTTTGTTGGCAGTCGCTTCATTGGGAGTCTGGGCGCTGAGTTTGTTTTCGTGCGATAGGGTGGCAAGCGATGCCAGACAGAAGGCTGTACAAGCCGCGCCAAGCACCAGGGCAAGTGCTGGAAGCACGGTACGTTCACAACCCACGCCTATTCCTTTTTCATTTAAGTCACTCATGCACAACCCCCTTCCTTCTTCGTTGACTCATCTAGGCGGCTCCACGGCCTGCAAAGTAGTCGGCTGTCCGAACCGCGCAAAGTCACGCGGTTACTGTTGGTCCCACGGTGGTGGCACGAAATGCAAAACCGGCTCGTGTGAGAAAATCGCCATTTCAAACGGTCTCTGCTGGGCCCATGGCGGCGGTACGTCCTTTGTCCATGTGAACCCTAGCGTTTGCATCCACTATCAGAAAAGTAATCATTTGTATTGGATCCCCATAGGCAAACGCTGCATCATCGACGGGTGCAAACGCCAGGCCTACGAGCGCACGCAAAACTACTGCAATACGCACTACAGCGAGCTCTCGGCCGCGGCAGAGGGCAGTGCCCACGACCGAGAAGCCGAAGACCACGAAGCCGACGTCTCGGAGAACCAAGATATTGATCCAGAGAACGAGTGGAAATTTGCAGTAAACGCATCACACCATAGCCGACCCGCTGGGCGGTAAGGCCGCATGCCAGCTGCTCGTTTTTTTCTCACGAGCAGCTACCCTTCAAAGTAATCCAGAGTCGTGTAGAATCTTCCCTGTGGTCGTAAGGGCCAAATAAATAGACGATGGCATAAGGCATGCACCATTGGTTTCAAATACGTAAAAAAAGAGATCCGTCCAGAAGTGGCTGGATTTCTCCGTGGGTCTATCACTGGATCTTGGACGTTGCCACATGGCGGGTGAGGATCAGACGATTTTGGATGAGCGGCTGCGAGTGACTGAGTTTCACTATGAACCGCAAAGGGTCCATTTGGACAAGTGGGAGGTGATGGAAATCAGCCACACGGCAGATGGGACAGTTCACTCCAAGGCTGCTGGATGATCGTGGGATCACACGCAAATTTTCGAACATGGATCCAGCAAAGATAGCAACACGAACGGCAAACGTCCAGTCTCCGTGAGTTAGTAAAGGATGAACAACTGCGTGTCGCACGACTAACGAGATTTGCGTCCGCTTGATTTTTTTGTAATCCAATATTGCAGAGGAAGGGCAAAGCTGAGAACCTCTACTGTGTCCACTGTATGATGTGGGTCTGTTTGTCCAGCAAACGAACCGCAATGCTGGCATGTTTGTGTAAACAACGATGTGAATGCCATTATAATAGGGGTATTTGCATTGTGCGACCGTTTCGTTGAATTAAATGCCAAACAGGGCCAACAGTGAGTGAAGTAGCAACACAGCTTCTGATGCAAGATACAATCCATACCCAGTATTTCTTTCGATCCCAGTAAACTTGCCGTACCCAAAGGTTTCTGCTTCTTCAGCCCACCCGTGACGGTGGCCACTCCACGGCGCGGGCGAGTACGAAATGGTGGCGGAGGTTGAAGCAAAAAATCCAACTCGTCCACTTGCTGGTTTGTTGGTACCTCGAGAATACACGGCACGTTATGGGAGTGAGATACGAAATTGGAGCACGGTATGGCATCAGTTTATCCATAGTCAGGCTGCTAAATGAGGAATACAACGGCCCCGTTTTGCGTTTAACTCTAGATACGGCCGCATGATGCAAATTCCTCATTATAATAACAGCGAGTCATCCGAGGACAGTATTACCGACCTGCAACTTCAACATCGGTGATACAATGTAGGTATTCCTTCAGCCGAGCGGTCAAAGATGTAGTGGCTTTCTGTGGACGGCAGAACGGGCTGGTTTACGACCTGGAAGGGTTCCACGGTTAGGAACGCGTACAGTTGTGTAAAGTCCGAACGATTCAAGACCCTCTTCATGTGTCTTCGAGGTGAACACTCGCCGACACGCTCTTTAGGAATCGAGTCAAATCTTCCTTCCCGAAATCATTCCAGTGGAATGAGAGTGGGTGATCGTTTAGTTATAATAGACTCATCACACTACCCCTTGTGTTTAGCGTCTGCGTCTCTTCATCGACAAAGATCCTTTGCCGAAGAAAACAGGCGTCGTCAATTCACAGAAACCGTGTCTTTTCGTCCTACTATCGTATTTTCACGTTTATTTGCTAGAGGCAGTTGGCTATTTGAAAATAAAAAATTGAATATCTAAACACAGTATATATTAATATATACAGTCCGTGGAACGTATTTGTACAGATCGACCGGATCACAACACCGAACACTGTAAACAGGAATGACAGTGGGACAGAGGTTAGACTAGCAGTCGATCGCCGCATCCTCCTCATCCTCCGCTCACGCTCTCCTCCTCCTCCACCTCTACATCTCCTCCTCCTCCTCCTCC
>JAADVD010000623.1:0-11561 GCA_023334535.1 Pythium vanterpoolii
ACGCCCATCGAGATTGAGACGGGGTCAGCTGTGTTGGCGAAGCATGGAAGCTACCTAATGGTGAGGTGTTCAACTGATCACTGAGAGATGGCTACAGATTTCACTAACCATGTCTTCATGATCCAGACTGGCATATCGATTCTCGCGACGGTCGCGTCAGAGGCGCTCTCGTTCCCTCTCGTGCAGACGGCAATCGGCGCCGCCAAGTCTGGTACGCAGAAAACACTGGGTTTTTTATTAAGCATGCCTCGTCAATTCACATGGAGGCTGTTGTTCAAAACCATAGGTCTCAGCAAAAAAATCGACCATGCGCAGCAGCTCCACAATCTCGTTGAACGACTTGACATCGGAATGCCGACTAGCGACAGTGAGTCCGACGCGCGAACCGCCAAGCTTTCGCCAGGCGTCGCAGCGGCCCTACTGAACGACTTGCTCACGCTCTCTAACGACTGCTCTGATGCGCTCAACATCTCGGAGCTCACGAATCTCGAGTGCGTCGTCACGAATAATGGCGAGTATGTTTGGGCCCACGAGCACGAGATTGCAATGCTCGGCGACCAAGTCACGCGTTGTGAATCGCCACCGTCGGTGTGGGCAGATTTGCCTGAGCCGTCGCCAGCTCCTTCCCCAACGGCTCTATCGCCGACCGCGTCATTGACGCCATCGCCCACGAACACACGTAGAAGCACGTTGAAGCTTCGTCTCTGTGTGGATTCCGTTGCTGGTCTTGCGGACTGGGACTGGTTCAAGACGTACTGCACGTGGCAGCTGTTCTATGGAAAAATGAGTAGCAAGCCGATTGCGAGCGGCGCGACTGCCCCGAACGCTGACGCGTCTGCGTCGCCGTCGTGGTGTTCGGTCAAGACAACTATTGATGCGGTGGCGTCGTATGACATGTTGCATGAGTGTAACCTTGTGGTCCGAGTGAAGCGACGCAGCCGCATCGGCTGGACCAAGTGAGTCTGTGTGTGTGGTGCAAGGACGATTGGAAACAATGCATTAACTATTGTGATTTCCTACTCAGACTGATTGGCGAAGGCGAGATCGCACTGTGTGACGTGCTGACGGATGCCGCTAAAGCCACGCTACCGTTTGAGGTGTTCCAGGTGCCACTGGACGACGCGACGCCATCGAAACGCTTCGTGGCGATCCAGTTGACGGGCGAAAGGTGAGTGAAGAGTGACTGATTATCCATCGCCAGTGCTGTGACGATCTTACATAACGTGCATTTTAGTTATTGAAGAAGTCCAAGATATTCCAGGAAAAAAAGCCACACAGGGGATACAGAATAAGGGTGATAATTAGTCTACCTTCGTGAGCATGAATACTTTTGTGTGCATTCCGATGTGTGCTTCAAATGATATACCAGGTGTGGGCTTCTTTTTGGCCACACTAGTTTTGCTAGAGGTAGATTGTCGATGTTTGAGTGCGTCACTGACCTGGATTTTATCCAATAAGAATGAGTCAATCAGCGAGATACGGGTATACAATATTCAAGTGAAACACTAGAAAGTCCACGTCTTGCTGTTGTGATGGACCGGTTCGGATTTGTCTAGTCTTCCTTTGCAAAGGATAAACCCGATCGGGCAGGACTGAAGGTGAATGAAGGGAGGGGTGAAATGTTCACAAGGTTTGCGTTTGTTCGAAATTTGAGAAAGATGCAAGTGGAACTTTTTACGAAATCATGGTGTCTGATTCTGAGTTCTGAGTCAGTGTTCTAATTGGCTGATATAGCTTATGAGCCAGAAACACATTCGATTTTTTTCAACAGCAACTTTCCCTTCCCCCAAATCTCCACATTGCCGATGGGGGGAAACGTGCAGGACGATCGCGATCGCGATCGCTTCCGGCACCATGCAGCGTGCGCCATCGTCTCTCTGGAAGATATAAAGGCGCTGATAGCCCAAGGACACGATGCGCATGCGACAGACACGGTGGGTCGCGGAATCCGCCGCGCGCGAGACGCCAAAGTGCCGTCTTTATAACTGATTATGGGTGGTTGCGTGTTGACATATGCGTAGGATGAACAGTGCCTTCTCCACGTCGCTGTTGCGAACGCGAGTTTGGAGGTGATTGAGTATCTGGTCGGTGAAGTCGGCCTCAGTGTCCTCGCGGTTGATCGGGTGCGTTCGCACGCTTGCCGTCACACACTTTGATTTCTCCTAAACTAGTGGACTGTTTCTCAGTTGGGCGAGTCGCTACTGCACGTTGCCGTACGAAGAGGGGATATCCCAGTGGTCGAGTACTTAGTCAGCAAGCATGCAGACGAGGCGCCGTTCGTGCGGTGTCCGAATCGTTCGCCATGGGGCAATACCTCGCAGAGGTTTGATCTTGTGAGTTTGCTCTATTACAGTACCAGGTATGCTTTGTGGTTGGAGGGATTAACAGATCTAACTTACACGCCACGACAGTGCCCAGAAGACCTTCTGGTTGTCGCTGCACGCCATGGGGGCTTGGCGATGGTTGAGTGGCTCGTGAATCACGGATTCCCCATCGATCCGACAAACCTCCACCAGCGGCCTTTGCTGGAGATCGCCATCAAGAAGAGGAATGTGGAAATGGTTGATCTCATTGCGCGCAGCGGTAGCGATCTACTAGCCACATCCTCGGTACGTTCTGCCTCAGATCGGCTGTATAATACAAGGAAGAGAAAGTGGATTGCTGACGAGTGTCCGATTTGAACAGAGTGGAGTCTCTATGATGTGCCATGCAGCCAAATATGGAGGCTTGGGTATGATCGAGCTCTTTGTCAACAAGGGCGTGTGGGATGTGCGTTGAATTGGACTAATTAGCGAAGGGGAGTCGATCGATTTTACTTTTTATGTTGATTAGGATGGCCATTTATTGCTCAGTGCCGCAGTGGAAGGAGATCAGCTCGATGTGGTCGAGTATTTCGCAGCCATGCGTGTCAATCTCCACACGACCGACCGTGTGTCCGGAAAGAATCTGCTTTATGCCGCAGTGGAGCAAGCTTCAACAAACCTACTCAAGTACCTTGTCAGCAAGCAAGTCGATTTGACAGGCAAGACAAGGGATGGAAAGACAATTCTCCATGCTGCCCTCGAGCGCGGCGACATGGAGATTGTCCAATATGTCATGAGTTTGCATGCCGACTTCCATTCGGTCGCCAAGGTATGGTTCTCGGATTCATGGTGGATACTCTCTATTCTGTTCGAAGCTGAGTTGGTGGTATGGTGATAGGATGTGTTGTCTCCGCTCTTGGCCGTTCGAAGTGGGAACGTCGATACTGTCAAATTCGTCTTTGACAGTGGTGCGTTTCTCACCCCTATCGACAAGGTAAGTTTATTAATTACGAGTACATGTAATTCATCGACGCTATCCACTTATCGAGTTGAGTCTAGAACGGCTATTCGCTTGCCCATCTTGCCGTGTGGCGCGACAGCTTACAGCTCTTGGAACTACTGGACCAGCGAGGACTCAACTTTCAAGAGTGCGATTCGGTGAGAAAGAGACTTGTTGCTTAATCAACTTTCACCGCCTCACCCCAAGCATATGCAGACAAAGAAGCCACTAGTTCGAGTCGCAGTAGGATACGCAAGCGTCGACGTGATCAAATATCTGGTCGGCAAAGGCATCAGTCTGCACGAGACAGACAAGGTAAGCAACATACGATCACCGATCATCCGTCTGAACACTTATTGATGTCATTCCAAAAGACTGGAAAAGCATATCTCGTGCTGGATCCAGACCAACACGACCTCTCAGAGGACGAATTCATTGTGGCAGCACTGGGCAGCGATGCCAAGGAACAAAATGCTGTGCGTACTATCCCTGGAAATGAAATCTTTTCAGCTGAAACCTGACCCACGACGTTTTGTTTTGTCCAAGAGCGGCAAGTTTTCGCTCTTGCACGTGGCAGTTCAGCGTGGTGATCTCGACGTGATTCAGTATCTTGTGGATGAGGGACTCGATCTCGGCGCGGTGGATAAGGTTGGTCGGCAAGTTTGAAACTCATCCGTTTCCGGTAACTGAGGTTTTGCCAGCGAGGACGAACCCTCCTACATGTAGCCACGGAAGCCAACCTCGACATCGTCAACTATCTTCTCAAGCGGGGTGCTCACCTCGATGACGTTGACAAGGTACGCTGGGAATTGCGTGCTGATCTCTGCTCTGATACTGACACCTTGGGATACGGCAGAAGGGAGTCTCTGTTCTTCACTACGCAGTTCAAGCTGGCAAGAAAGACATTGTTGAAGCGCTCGTGCTAAACGGCGCAGATGTGCTTTACCAACAGGCGGTAAGTGCATTGCTGTTTGTTGAAGTGTCGGGAGGATTGCCTGATATATGTTTGCCACGCTAGAACGCGCCTTCATTACTGTCGATCGCCGTAAAGCAGCGCAACATGGACGTGATGAAGTTGCTGATGGAGATGGGATTGCCGCTGGACGGAACGCTTGAGGTATGCAATCATGCCAGGCGAACTCTGCTCTTGCATAATATAACCAGCTCACATTTTTTCCGCCAGCGCGGCGAGAGCCTACTTCACGTTGCAGTCGCAAGTGGCAGCAAAGAGATGGTGGAACTTTTGCTTGACAACGGAGCCACAGTAAGTGGCAACGATGAATATGAGGACCGGCCTCCATTGTCGCACATTGCAGTCGCAAACCAAGACATCATGATGCTCAACTACTTGATACACCGCGGCTTCGATGTCCATGGCGTTGACGGAGACGGAAATACTGTCCTGCATGTGGGTCTCCGTCGACAAATCCCCCCGTTTGCGGTAAACGTGAAGCTCATCACGTATCTGTGCGAGCAAAACATGGATGTCAACGCCGTCGGGAAGGTGAGTGCGATACTGAACGGTACTGCGACAGACAATCAACTGATTCCGCGTGATTTGGCTTGATCAGAGAGGGTATACTCCACTCCACGTTGCATGCAGCATGGGCGACAAGGATTCATCAGAGTTGCTTATCAAGCGCGGTGCAAAAGCCTCTCTGACTGTGCAAAACAATGTACTAAAACTTGTAAGCCATCTCGCTTCTAGTTCTGCTATTTGCTAACATCTCACATATCTGCTATAGGGTGGGCTGATGCCCCTCCACGTTTCATCGCACTACTGGGACTCTGCCTTGGTGAAGATGTTGCTGAAAGATGGTGCAGAAGTAAACGCCTTGTCCTCGCTGGGTTTGACACCACTTGGAGTGGCTTTATTGTCGAGAAGACTACCGCTTGAACGCGCCAATTTACAACGGCTTTACGCTACCGCTCGTGCGCTCTGCAAGTATGGGGCGTCGTGGAGTGCCGACTGCGAGGATTCGTTGGCAACCTGGCCTCAACTAATGCACGCACAGCTCGAACAGCAGTGGTCGAAAGATTCGTCGTGGAGCAGTGGGAAGGAAAGTGAGCCCGACAGCTACGTCACCAGTGAACTCGACCCGCAAGACCAACTGGAGCTACTCGATCGAGATCTAGAGGATGCACTTAGCGTGAAGAAGGGTCTCCGAGCGTGTGTCGTTCACTGGCGTCGTGAGCACCTTGAAGGAAAAAGTCGGTTCACCCAAGTGCCTATCCAGGTGCTTGCTCGCGGCGAAGCGGTCGTTGCGACATATCTCCGTGGATTGACAAACAGCGAGGCGAGTCAGCTTTTGTACCGACGCAAAATTTGCGTTGCGGGTCCGACCGCTTGGGGCAAAACCAGTCTCATTAAGTCGGTGACGTCGTCAAGAGCACAGCCAGTCCCTGCTGGCGATCGCACGATTGGCATCGATTTATTCTCGTGCTCCTTCATCGAAGACCACGACGACACGATCAGATGCCATGACGTAACGTTCTGGGACTTTGCAGGGCAAGGCGGGTATCAAGTCGTGCACTCGGTTTTCTTCTCGCGGCAGACCCTCTATCTCATCTGTGTCGACTTGGAGGTCTACGCCACGTCCCTTGCGTCCGGAGGGAGAGAAGCACGTTCGAACCGCCAGTCCGAGGCAGCGCTCAGTCGGTTTGTGGGGCGAAGTGTGTTCAGTTGGATCCGTCTCATTTTCGCTCGGCAGCCAGACGCCGAGATGATCTTTGTCGGGACAAAAGCAGACTTGCTGAAGGATAGCACGCAGCTGAACGAAGTGAAGATGGACTTGCAAGTTCGCCTCAGCACGTGGAAACGGAAGCTCGAGCACGAAATTGACGAGTGCAGTCTGGGTGATACCCTTCAGCCTCTGATCAACGGGTTTGGAGACGTGCTGCAGTCAGCCAAGTTGGCTGAAAAGTTGAAAACGCAAGTGACAAAGTTACTGACCAGTGAGTGGCTCATCGTGAGTACGATGGACGAGAACGCCGTCGACCAGGCGTGGGAGGCACTGGCGGAACGAATCACAACAAGTGATCGCTGCTTTGTCATGCCCGACATGCATTCGCGTGTGCTCAAGGCTATTCGAGCCAGGCAAGTGGCCGCGGCGAGGCTACACGGTGGAAAGGACCGCATCGAGCAATCCGCCATTCCCGTGACCGCGTTGTGCAAGATTCTCATGCGCGAGATCGACGCGCTTGGCAGTGAAGAGTGCCTTCACATTCTCCACACGCTGCACGAGATGGGGGACATCTTGTTCTTCGAGGACCAGCAAGTTGGTCCGCTCCACGAGATCGTCATCATTGACCCACTGCTCGTTCTCGATCTCATGCGCGAGGTCATCAATCACGAGCAAATGGGCGGCCATGGG
Source organism: Pythium vanterpoolii (assembly GCA_023334535.1). NCBI lineage: Eukaryota > Oomycota > Peronosporomycetes > Pythiales > Pythiaceae > Pythium > Pythium vanterpoolii. Next base: position 6,678 of record JAADVD010000623.1, read on the forward strand.
GTCGTCACCGCCGATGGACGCGTCGCCCACGAGCTGTTGATGAAGTGCCACTTGTGGAAAGACATGGACAGCGAGTTGGTGTACGCATTCAAGCTGCTGCTCCAGTTCTATCAGGTGGCGTATCCGTCGGACGGCAGCACTATGGACTGCGACTCGGACCTCATTGTCCCTTCCTATTGGAAAGCGCAACCGGATCCGATCCATCCACTGCTACTGCGACATCGCAAGTCGTCGATTCAAAGGCGTGGGCTCGACGCGTCGGTGTATTTGTGCTGGGACTATGACCTCTCGGCTGAAGTCTCGGAAACGTTGTTTGAGCAATTCGCAGTGGCGAGCCACACGCCTCTTTTCGAGCGTCGTGCGTGGCAAAACTGTTTCGAATCCTTTGTCAACGGTGAATTCGCCTCGCGTCTCGAGGTCTCGCCAGGGCCACTGAATTTTGACGTCATTCGCATTGAAGTCGCGGCAGAAGATGAGACACTTGCGTGGCGATATATGCGGTTCTACGTCATGGCAATGGAGACCGTGCTTGATCGGTACCCTGGTCTCCTTGTCTCCCGTCATATTGTGGATATCGAAGACAAGGAAGAGAAGCGCTTTCGTGTTAATCTGGCGGCTCGAACGATCGGAGATAGCCTCCGCATGGATCATGAGGAAGCGTCCGTGCGTTTGGGGATGTCGTGGCTTCCACCCGACTTTAGTTGGTTCCTCGAGCGAGCGTGGAAAGATGCAGGGATGCTTCAGCGGCTCCGCACGCGAGAGCTTGTGCGCCAAACTGTGGACAAGCTGGACGTGCTACGGCAACTGGTCGTTGCGGGTGACAAACGCCGTCGGTACCCCGCGCTTTGGGCGGTAAAGTACGACGAGACCGAGAAGAAGATCACGCTCAAGATGTTGAGCGATCTGTCAGGTATCTGCTACCACGTTCCAATTGAGATCGACGTTCCTCCGGCATTCCTAGCGGAATACGGAATGTATCTGAGGGTGCGTAGTACTCCAGTGTTTCGGATTATATGGCCTATGCAATTCTCACACGACCGCTGGACTAACTTGGTAGCACGGGCTCTCGATTTGTGCCAATGTGATTCCGAGATTGCTGGCCCTCGCCGTCCTTCAGAAAGTGTTTGAGGCCGCCAAGCCAGGTACCATCTTTGCGACTTTCTGTATGCATTGTATCACACTGATCATTACGCGGCATGGGCAGTCTTGGCAACGAAAGTCGAGCGAGCTCTGCGTGTCTACAATCTGATCGGCGATCTCGATCTCTCGCCGAATGGATCATTCGATAGCTCGGGTCCCAAGCTACCGCCCGATGTTGCGATGCTCATGCTCCAGAAGCTACTAGAGCTTCATGACGAGTCATTCAACGAACTTACGATCGCCCACGTCGCCAATCTAGAATGCGCTGCCACAGTAGACGACGGCCACTACGTGTGGGCTCATCGCCACGAAATCCTCGAGCTCAAAGGCAAACTCGAACTGTGCGACCTCGAGATCGTGCAGCCAACGCCAACGTCGAGTGGATCTCCCTCCTCACCAGGACTTTCATTGCGACTGACGGTCTCGGCGGTCAAAGGACTAACTCCGTGGGATTGGCGTCGGGTCTATTGTGCGTGGCGACTGTGCTACGGCGAGCACACAAACCCGATCGCGTCAGGCCAAACGAGCGAGCACGAGGACTCGACGGTCGAGCCGGCGTGGACGAACGCATCGTTCGAGTTGTCCAACGTGGCCTCCGTCGCGATGCTGATGGAGTGCCGTCTCGTGGTCCATGTGACGCGCCCGAGCCGCTTCTTGGGGACGATCAAGTACGTGCAACTGGAGGGTATCGCTTCTCACGATCGAAACTAATCGCACGCGCTCTTTGACTCTAGGACTGTGGACGAAGGCTCTGTGTGGCTGCGCGACTTCCTCATCAAGGACGCGGCCGTCAACTTCCGTTGCGATCCCTTTGACGTGCCGTTGGACGCCACGACACCGCCGCGACGGTACGTTTCCTGCGAGCTCACCGCTGTCTAGTCACACCGCCCCGGCAGACCGCCACATATTGGGTGACACAAGCGAATAGATTACTTCTACGTCCTTGTACGTCGAAGTGTACAAGTTGAAGTGGCAACTGTACAGTACTGTCACGTGTGTCTCATGGAGCTTTCGACTAAGCCACACGGAAAACGCCGCCACTTCGGCTGGACGACGCCTTGGTGGATGCGAGATTCGCAATTGTGGGTGGCTATATTTCGCTGTCCAGTCCAGAGAAAAGAGAGCGACAATCGAACAGAGTCTCGGCTCAAGAGTCTCGTCACGTTTTGTAGATGAGGAAATCTCGATTGCCTGGACGGTTCGGTGTTGACAGTACTGGGGCCGATTTCAAAATTTAGTATTCACTGCGGCTATTTCGTCACCCATTGATTTCCAGGCTCCGAATTTCATCATCCACAATTGAAAAGACACCTAACCGAAGATTGGTCAATCAATCCCTACACCTAGCCGGTGATCTGGTTGACATCTGAGTCCATGACTGAGTCTGAAAAATATATTTCTTTTAATTGATTGGCAGAAAAAATACCGTTAACACCAATTCACTATATCTATTGGCTAATAACCTACAGTTGTTTCCCCTAGTCGCGACGTTTGGTCCCACTATTGCGCTCCATCAGCTTCGTCCGTTTTCTGTGCAAATGAGCTCCTCGCAGAACAAAAACAGGACAGACGTGGCCCAGCTTTTCGAACCTACAATGGCAGACACAGGGTGACACAGCCACCTTCGCTCGCCCACACCAACACACCAACTTTTCAACTCGACCTCCAGCATTCACGCGCGCGACGTAGTTCGTGCATTCCTGAATCCGCCGCCGTCGCGCTCGCTGCACCAGGCACTTGTTATCCACACCATTCCACCATGGGCAATAGCGTGTCGGCCGACGACAAGCACAAGCCGCTGATCATCCAGCGCCAGTTTGAACCTACGATTCACCGCCGCTTTATCAAAGACCGCGTCGTGTCGATCGAGCTCGAAGACAATTTCTGGACCAAGCCGCGCGCCGAGGAAATGGAAATCAAAGACAAACGCTCGGGCCAAGTGCTGTTTCGCTTGCCGCCGCAAGACGGTAATACCGCGACCAAGCACCAGCGCCACCAATTGCTCGATGCCTTCCGCGTACCGGTTGTGGGGCTCGAGTGGACCAATGTAAAGCCGACGCTCGCCGAGTACGTTATCACGCCGGGCGGCGCCAACCCGAATGGCGAAACGCTCTATCGTTTTGACACGCAGTTTAATCCATTCTTCTATCCGCTTGAGCTCGCGCTCAACAAAGAGTCGCCGACCGAGTGCGTCAAGCTGTATGTGATTGGCCGCTGGCTGGCGCGCCGCACGGTTGTCGGCATTCGCCGCGGAGAAGAGGGCAACATCTATAAAATCGCCGAGTTTAATGCAGTCGGCAGTGTCACGGATCCGGTCTACCGTGTCGACATTGCACCGGGCGTCGATATCACCTTGATCCTCATGTTTGCGGCCGCCATGGACGAACAGTCCCGGCTCCACGAAAGCGGCTCGGATCGCTCGGCGCTGCGCAGTGAAATCAAGCGCGAACAGCGCCTCGAGCGCCAGCGTGCACAACAACAACAACAGCAGCAACAGCAAGCGCCCGTCACTGTTGCGACATTTGTTGATACGGCGCCGCCAAAGTCGACAGCGACGACAATCACGTCGGTGCCTATTTCGTCCGCTTCCAAATCCACGTGAGCATGTGAAAGACGCTCAGTGGAGAAATCAAGTCTGTCGTGCTGTCTTGGGTGCGTGGGGGAATAGGACGATCAAAACAGCTTATGTATTAGAATGGAATGACAAACGCGTTTATCTATTTACAACTGTGCGGACGTGTTCTCGCAAGGTCGTGTGCATGTTCTTCATAGTTTAACGGATTATAGAAATCTTGATCTGATCTCCTAGCGACTGGAGTAGACAACCCAGTTCCTGCGTTTCGGTTGCGGCGCATCGAAGCTTCACAAGATCCAAGGTCAGTTCGCCACACGAGCCGGCGTTCATCGGATGACCGTGCTGCAGATTCACAGCATAAGCATGATGCGCGCCTTCTTTAGCTCTCCAGAAGACCCTACACCTGAGAGTGCATATCTGGTACTACCAGTATCAGGGTATTGCAATTCGCAGTAAGTTAATCGTGAAACGGCAAACCAACAAGCATCGAAAATCGATGAGGGTCCAGAATGGTGACTTGAACAGAAAGAATAGGCGTGAGCGATTCGGTCGCAGCCCATTATGGCCTTGATGAGTGTGCGCACATACCCAAGCATATCGCTGGTAATACTGTTATCATCCGTGATCTACATGTCGTAGATACAGGACTCGGGCACTGGTCTGTATATTCGACTCACAGGGTCATGTAAAAAAATTCAACAAATACTGTAAGCGACGAGTCGTTGGTGCTATCGAGCGACACGTTACTCACGACGACACCATCAATCTCCTTTGTCGTGTCGGTCGACGCCAACCGCAAGCCGCTGATCATCTAGCGCCAGCCTGAGCCCACGATCCACCGCCGAACTGTCGTGCATCGCCAGCGCACACCGGGGTGGCAATTTCCCAGTGCTTGGACAATGCAGACCTTCTGGAGCACACGTCGTAATGCACACCAAAGGACTCATGTTCACGAGGGGAGAAGAGTCACCCCCCTACTGTCTCTGGCGTGTGTTGTTTCTTATGTTTTCTGGGTTACCTTTCAACAACTGTACACGCATCATACGCACACATGCAAAACTTCACAGCACTGGCGATGGATAATCAGTCATTCTTCACTCACTTTTCGTTCGTCAACTGGATCGCCACGAAGCGTTTCGATGGCGTCGCGTCGTCCAGTGGCACCTGGA
>JAADVD010000624.1:0-11485 GCA_023334535.1 Pythium vanterpoolii
ACTTTCACAGGCGTCGCTTTCACAGGTGTCGCTTTGACTGGCAACACTTTCACAGGCGTCGCTTTGACTGGCAACACTTTCACAGGCGTCGCTTTGACCGGCTTGACCTGGGTCTTGGGAACCGCAACCTTTACTGGCTTGACTGGCGTCACGTTCTTGACCGAGGGCTTCTTGACGACAGTCGGATGCCCCTCCTCTTCTTCGTCGTCGTCTTCGTCCTCACCATCCTCATCCTTGTCCTCCTCCGCTGGCTTGTCCTCGACTTCCTCCTCTTCCTTGTCATCGTGATCGTCCTCTTCGTCCTCGTCTTCGTCGTCCTCATCTTCGTCGCCCTCCTCCTCTTCCTCGCCTCGGACGTTCTTGGGCATCGCCTTGACAGGCTTAACCTTGTTCTTCTCCTCGGTGACCTCCAAATTGGCCCTGGCCGCTGTCCACTTGGCGTCTTCTCCTGTTGTTGCCAGCATCGTCACGGTCTTGCCATCGTGCTTTCGCCATGTCACCTGGAGGGGTTTGTCTGCGATTTTCGCGACGCGCAATTGACGAGCGCGTGGCGGGCCATGAGCAGAGACAGTCAAGACGGTCGCGGCAGCGAGGAACAAAATGGTTGCGATCTTCATAGTGAGAGAGTGAAAGTGGGGCTTGGGCTGGTGAAGACTTGGTGAATTCAAGAATGAGCTTGGAAGGTGGCTCAGAACAGCAGTGGCAAACGCAACCCAGCCAAAACATCCAGGACATCTAATGTACCCAAGAACTCAAGAAATCCCAGAGCTAGAACGATCAGCGAAGATGATTCCAACGGACATCCCCGCCGGCTCTGAGATAGCGAGTATTGGATAGGAAACTCAGCGTACCTGGTCTTCTGTTTCTGCGCATTCTTGAAGCGACGCTGAGTTAGCGAGATACAGACTGGGTGCTGTTGAACCGTGTACTACTGGACTGTGAGCACCAAGAGCCACGCGCGGTGGATCGAACAATCGTTGCCACCATCCGTCGCTGGGTGACTTTTTTTGTTGCTGGTGGCTCCGTCTTGAGAATAGTTGTGGGGATCGGCTTGGTATAAATAGAGATCGCTTGCACGTATCATTTGCAGTCAAAAGAAGGGGCGAGATCGGAATCGAGCGATTTTTCGACACTAATGTTCTACAAGATCGTTCACGTACCAGTCAGAGTTTAGAGGAGGAAGTCGAAAAGTGGCCTACACGAACAATGTCGGAAGATGTAAGTAGGAGGTACGAACTTCCGGTTTATTCGAACTTTGACGGATAGTGTCGACTACTGGCCACATGAGAGGGAAGCGAAACTTGCTAGTTTAATCGACGCTGTCGAGATCTTCTTCAATGCTGCTCACACTACTGGGCTGGCGCAGCCGAGAAAACGCACGCACCGGATCACTGGACTGCAGCACTGCTCTCGCATCCGCGAGAGCGTCCACCTCAAACGTGGTATCGATCAACGAAGCTGATGCATCCGAAAAAGCCGAGTCGGACGCCGACCGTGTCGCTCGTTGAGCCGTCGTGGCTGTCGCGGAAGCTGAAGCTGAAGCAGAGGTCTCCTCGCTTTGCAATGAGGACGACGACGACGAGAAACCGAAATTGCGGACGCCGCTAAGTGTCCGGCGCATAACTTCGAGAAACGTCGGATACCCTGACGAGCTCGCCGCCGAAGAAGACGATGACGCGCGGCCTGCGTCATCTGAGGAAGAGTTCTCCTGTTGTGCTCGTCGTTCGCGCTCTCGTCGCTCTGCCTCTTCGACTTCAGGAATCACACCGATCCGCACGGACTCGTTCTCGTTCTCTGATCGCGGACGTTGGCCGATCTCTCGTGGCGACGGAATCTCTTGGTACAGCACAACATCGTCATGGCTGTGATCGGGCGTTCCAAACCCACCGCCATTCGCTATTGGATCGTCCATGTCATCGCTGTCTTGGCTGAACGACGGACCGAAAAAGTCATCAGACAAAAACTCGTGGAGTCGCGTCGACGACGAGGAAGACCGCTCTGCGCGACGTGAAGTGCGACGCACCGTGTCGGCCTCACCACGCTGGATACTACTGGTGTCTCGGTAGTTGGATCGCGACGAGCTTCGTCTAAACGAACTGAGCAACGGTGTGCGGCTCGTATCCGTGTATCGCGCATCTTCGTCTTCCGGCTCCGTAATATCAGTGAGCAACGATCGGTCACCACTGCCACCTTGTAATGGTCGGACAAGCGGCATGCCAAATGCATCTACACCCTCGTTCGATGCTCGTTGCTGGGCGCCAAGCGCCGGTGAATTCGACTGCGACGAGCTGCCCATAGCGCCTGCCAGCGCAGTGCCCAGTCGCGCGAGCGACGCGAGTGACGACAGCGACGACGGTGCGACGATCGCGTGGATGTGCACGTCAATGCTTCGTCGAGCACCTGGCACTTCTTGAGGTGGCCGAGTTGCCGACGTGATCAAGTCACGCATGCTGATAGCTGTGTCCTCCTCAGGTGATGTAGACGGTGGTGCGGTCTGACGGCTTGGTGCAGCCCCACGCGCACGTACGAGCCGACGGCGCCGTTCGTCGTGACGCAGGTCGGGATGAAGCAATGGATCCAGTTGACGGGCCGAATCCACAAGCAGTCGACCAAAACGATCGAAAAACGGCGCGAGGAGATGCGCCATGTCCGACAACTCTTCCCGCCGGCGTTCATCTTGGCCTTCCTCGTCTTCACACAATGTGGCTAGCTGGTCCACGTACGGCAAGACCTCTTCCATAAGGTCGCGGATCTGGGGCACGATTCGTCGCATGTCGTTTTCACCAACGTTGGGCGCGTTCGGCAGTCGCGTCGACGGCGCCGGCGACAAATGAACTGCGTGTTGCGTATGTGGTGTGCGCGTGCGGAACGCAGCGATGCGGGGCGAGTCGAAATCCAGCCACTCGTCCCACCGTGAGGGCCACCCGTGGTAGTGGACCAGTACCTTGTCATCTGACATGTCCATGACCGTGCACTCCAGCCACTGGTTCACGGTATCCTTGACATCCAACCACTGGCCCACAAAAAACCGACGGCGACCGCGACGCGGCGAGCCACTGGGCGTCGCCACCTGATGTGACTGCTGTTGTTGCGTCGCCACTTCGTCTTCGCTCGCTGTTGCGTCCTCTTGCTCAGTCACCTCGCTCTCCACTCGCATTTCTTGTTCGTGTGATACGGCCGCTGTAGACAACACTGTGCGTAACGTCCAAATGCCTTGTGAAATATAATCCAGATTCGGCTGCTGCGGCTGCTCGGTCGCGAGAGTCGGATGTAGTCCCATGTTCGTGGCCGTATCCGTTGGAGAATCGTTCTGCGCCATTTGCCGCTGCTCCGTATCTTGGCGCAGCATATCCATCGACGCGGCGTCACGGTTGCTGGCACGCGCGGGGATCCGGTCCGAATGTTGACCGAGTGCTTCCCGCAAGACCGCGAGATTCCAAGCATCGCCAGTGGGTTCGCCATACCCTGGACGCCGCACACGCGACAGACCGGTCAGCGGCGGCGACGGTCTCGGAATACCAGCCTCCGAGAGTCCGTTATTGGTGTGCTGCTGCTGTCCTTCTTCTTCTTCCATGGTCTGCCGCAACCGTTCGCGGCTTCGCCCAATAAACCGGTCCAGTCGCTCGCGCTCGTCGTCGCGATCTCGCACCAGCGGCGGCTCTGTCGCCGTTGAGGCCACCGCTGTGGAGGTGGAGGTAGATGAGGCCGCTGGTTTGGTGACCAGGTGGATCGTGTGGCCGTCTTGGATGCCGTAGCTCGCGAGTCGTGCGCTGTCTTTCAGTAGTTTGCCGCGGTAGATCAATCGCTGCAGCGACGCGGAGATCGCGGTCACGCGCTCGACCGTGGCGCGGAAATCCGCGACGAAAATGGCACGATCCACGTACACGTCAAACACACGCTCGTCCAGCAGCTTGAGCCGCACGTGGAGATCCGTAGACGGCGTGTCCACGGGCCGTAAAGCTTCATCTGTGTTCTCGCTTTCCTCGGCCATTTCGGATGCGCTGGAAGCCGGTGTCTCACCAGCAGAGAGCGCTTGCGCTGGTGCATCCGATGCGCTTGGTTGTGTTGACGACGATGCGCTTAGCGCCGTAGAAGGGAACGAGAAGAGGTTGTCCATGACGCTGTGGCGACGTCCGCGACGCTATTCTCACACACTCCCGATCTGTCGTGAGTATGGGAGGTTTCTTCACAGCTGTGACAGGAGTGATGATCCGTCGCTGTTTTCAAGAACGTGACAAATCCAATCGTGTTTTGACATTTTGGGACAGATTGCGTAATCAACCGGGGCAAAACACATTGCTACTGTATTTTCCCATAAATTACCGTTAACAGCTAACACAAAATACCAATGCAAAAGAGACCAGTTTTGTCAAATTTCACAGTAACAAAACCATCCAAGAATTAGAATTGGCACTGCAGCCACTTGATCGGTTTGCGGTTGTCGCCCCAGAGCCCGTCGCCGTGAATAAACCGACCATCGTCGTGGTTGATCGACGCCTTGTAAAACGGAGCACGGTTCCGGTAGCTTGTTTTATATTCGGTGTCTTGCTTCGCACAACTGTCAAATTCCACAACCCCGTCATTGTTTGCCGAGCAGTGGTTCGAGAACTTGGCGAGCGCTACGAATTTGGCCGAGCTCGTTGACGTCAAGCCGAATGGACTCACGCCACAGAGGCTGGCGTAAGCTTTTTTCTCGTACATAGCTTGGGCCTTGGCAAATAGCGTGTCAAGACATCCACGGGCGGCTGCCGTCTCCGTCACTGCCAACGATCGCGTCGAATTCTTGACTGGACACAATTCAAATTCGCGAATCACCGTCTGCACGAGCGTACTCCATCGCCCCGCTGGCTTGGCACACTCTTCCACGACGCGGTTGGCAGTGTTGGTGCCTCGCATGGGGCCCTCGATCGCGATCCATTTGGACGAGTCTTTGTCGAGTTGGCATTTCTCGTAAAGTAATGCTGACGCGAGGTGGAGATTGCCAGTCGAGTGTGCGATGACGACAGTGTTTTCGATGACCGGAACTTGACGAGCTGAAGGCTGATACTGTCGAGGATGGGCTGACTTGGGTAGGGTGAACGGTGTGTTGCGGGCCACGGAGAGCATCGCTTCGCACACGCGCTCGGCAAAGAGCTCGTCGTACCACGGCGCGTCGACCGAGTTCAAGTGCGTGAATTTGACCTCTGAACAGCACGGCAGCATCTTCTCAATACCTCCCCAGTAGTCCGGGTAGGTATCCACAAGCCCCACGTCCTCGTGGACACCAATGCCGTGGAGGAAGACACATTTCTTCTTCTCTTTGGACGTGCAGGGGCACTCTTCTTCTGTGAGTTCAAGCGTATCCGATGGATTCACTTGGGCAACGATAGAATCGAGCAACGGCCGTGATAATGCTGCTTTCACAGGTTTGAATAGCTCTGGACAAGCCGAAAGATCTTGAATTTGTGAAACAATGTCTGGTAACGGCTGGTCCAAATCTGTGCTCATGGTGAGCCATATGTGCACGCCACTGGACGAGGCACTGTGGAAGCGATTGCTGCTCTTCTGGACTTGATACACTTCGCTCCCGAACGCAAACCGTATCGCCCCATCTGCCGCCCCTTGTGCAGTCGCGAAAGCACTCCGGAATCCAGACAGCGGTGGTACCTGTGCGGATGACAAGCATCCACTGCGCTCGAGACGCTCTCCATAGTCACCGCTCGCAATCCATTCGTATCCTCGATTCTGAACAATCACAACAACATGTCGAGATCCACTCAGACCACTAAAGGCGAACTCGCCATCAAATTGATTCGGGTAGGCGGGTCTGGGAATGAGTGTTCCACGCAGTGTAAACCCCAAATGGGCTGGGGCCGTCGAGTTGATTTGGACCGAGACTGTGCGAGCAGCCATGAGCTCGCTCATCCATTTGCCGAGTTGCCTGGAAGGCGATGGTGTCTCGAGATGCCGAAGGTTCGCCGTAATCTGATTGCCCACCAGAGGATATGAGTTTCGCGATAGCATCGACACGCTGATCACCGCTGCCACCACCAAAATCTGGAAGCACCCGAGGAGACCGATCAGCTGGCAGACTCTGTCGCTGCCGCGTCGTTGTCGTTGGCGTTGGAGAAGTCGATGACGAGCTACGCTCTCAGCCTGTGGGAGCATTAGGTCGCTGGTATTTCGATGATCACCCCGCAGCGGTAGTAGATCAATAGTGTCTTCTTCGTCGTGGCTGTGGCTCTGATCAAGAAGCAGCATCTCGGATTGTTCCAGGCCGTGCACACACCGTTGGATTGGTGCATAGTGTCGCACCTCACTGCGAGAAAAGCCTTGTCCCACACAACGTGTACTTGCGCAGACGAAGCCGCACGGTCATGTCACATCGCACTTCGTCTTCATCACCGGTGAGACTTTGAATCCGCCCGGATTGAAAGCGCAGGCGGACGACGCCGTGATGCTTGAGACTTTCGCCCCCTGTAGCATCAGGGTTGCCCCAGAGTGGGAGTGGGAGTGTCTGGTTAACACTTGGTGGAGGTTCGGCAACGGATGGCCGATAGGACGCTCGCCTCCAACAGTCACGCTACGTCATACGAGAATTGACGAGTCAGTCGCTCCCAAAACCTGGGGCATTCATATCTATAGAGACGCACCCCTTCCGTGAGCGCGAGCTTCGAGAGCAGCTGTACCAGTTCACGTTCGTCACGAATGCTGAGGTTCAGTGGAGGATACTGCCGATCTGGCTGAACCGGGTCGAAAATGTTTAGCCATCCCAGCCGTTTCACGCATTCGCCTTGATCCTCTTTGGAAAGACTGTCAAATATCTACGAAATTCAGACAAAAGCAAACGAGCTAAGCATACCCACATTGTCATAGGTATCCAAACTGGCAAAACTCACCGTCACAAAATTCTCGAGGTCAACAATGCGAGAGAACAGGAGCACAGCGGCTCGTGCGCGTGCAAGAATAGCATCGGGTAACACGGCAACCACAGCGGCAGCCTGTTCACAACTGATCCACCGATCGCTGACCAGCAGCTCGAGTAGCTCGAGCTTCTTGTGGATGCCATCGAGAGATGTCTTCATCTCGACGATCGAAAATCTTCTTCTCATGCCCGCGCCGACATCACCTCGTTTTTTGGATGCGCAAACATGGTTTCGCAAAATCTCCCAGCGTAATTTGGCGTTTGTTTTCACTTCACCAACGTCCACTGCGTCAACCGATTCAGCTGCTTTAGTGTCGTCGTCTGTCAGAATTGACTCGCTGTTGAGCCAAACCTCCATGAGCTGTTCAAATCGCCGGGTCGACAGCGCCTTCAATCCTCGAGGGGGTCGGGTCGTACTCACGTAGTCAAACTCGACAAACCGCTTGACCTGAGAGGCTTGGACAAAACCACCGGCACTCGCCGCCATCGCTATGGATGCACTCTTTGTCAACAGTGCGAGGTTCGATGGTCCAAGCAATGAGTTCAAAATGAATGTGCTGGTGAGGAGCCACACGTGGCCATTCACACGCGCATGGCGAAAGTTTTCCCAGTCGCCGTTCTGGGACGTATCGTTTCTGCCCGAACGATTCTTGCTGAACAGTTTTTCATCTTGTGCGAGCGTGGCGAGCTGCTTAAGCGCGACGCGGTCAACGCCGTTCTGGAGATCAAAACGATACCGATTGGTTGGACAGCCGAGTAGCACCGAGTAAAGCTTGGGAATCGCGCGACGTAACTCACTCCGTTGCTGCCATTGACGCGCAGGATCGATGATGCGGTTGACGAGAAGGACCGCTTCGTGGGGATTCACCATCTGTGCCAAGATGCGCTCGAGCGCGTGCAGCTTACGGGGCCATGATTTGGTCGCGCCTTGCCGTGTAAGGACGTCTTCTGCTTGGGCTGCTGTGAAGAACAGATCTGACGTGTCCAATACAGCACGGAGAAAGTCGGCTTGCTCTTCATTGCTCTTGCTCATCTTCTGAGAGTTCTCGAGGAGCGAAGAGATGGCCGACTTTGCGATCAGCTGAGTCGCACGGCCACCATGGTGCCCCCGTCTGGGAGGCTCTCCGCTTGCAGAGGTACTGTCGCTTTCATCGAGCAAGGAGACAGCATCAACGTCGTATTGGAACTCGACGGTGAGAATGCCAGTCGTCGGGATTTTCCAGATCACGCCGCTAGGATCGCGGAGGGCCGTTCGTTCATATTTTTCTTCCTGCAGTCGCGCAGCCACTACTGACGCATTCTCGTCTGATGGGCTTCCATCTTCCACTGCGAATGTACGCTCCAGAATCTCTGCTTTCATGAACTCCATAAACTCTTGTTCGTCGATTTCGCCGCTATTGTTGAGATCGTATTGGGCGATCATTCGCTTGATTTCTCGTTCAGTGATGCTTTCAAAGCCCATTAGCTTCAACACTTTTTCGATTTCTTGCTCGTTGAGCGATCCCGAATGGTCCGTGTCGATCATCGCAAACCCACAGCGCAAGAAGAAGTCCTCAAACTCGTCCACGCCAAGCGCACCGCTCTTGTCGTAATCATATTCGTTAAGTACATGTTCGAGAAGCGCATCATCGATGGGAAAGCCGTACGCCCTCATGGCGTCGGCCAGCTCGTTTGTATCGACCGACCCTGAATCGTCTTTGTCAATCTTGCTGAACAACATCGACAGCGAGCTCTGCGCCTGGCTGGTTGCAGTGGAGGTCTGTGGCAGCGTCGTCAAACTTTCTTTTCTCCCTTCATCTCGATGTAACTCGATCTTCGTCGTCACTTTTGGTGCGCTTGCAGTCGTGTGCTCCAATTTTGCGAACCGATACCCACGCTTGAATGTCGCCAGTCGAAGCAGTTCATGCGCAATCATGTGCTCGTACGGGTCAGAGAGATCGAGGTGGTACTTTCCGGTGGGGTCCGATGCGTTGTACACATTCGTTTCGGACCCAGTACCCGACGGGTCATCGTTTCCTCGCTTGGCATTAGTGAGATTGCACTCGAACATTGAGAGTGTGCACACGGCGGTCGAATGGATGCGTGTACACGAGGCGTGCATGAGTTCTCGGCCGCTGTCGAGGCCAATGGCGTTCCCATCAAGAACCAATTCTTTCAAGCCTTTGTTAACGATGAGGCCGCTTGCGAGGACGAGACCGCCTTTGGGTCCGATCGAGTTGTACGCCAAGTTCAATTTAAGCAGTGCCGAGCTGCTTCGCAACGCATGGCCAAGCTGCATGGCGCCGCCATCGCCACAGCCGTTGTACGACAAATTGAGCTCGAGCAAGTTGCTGTTGAGTTCAAGCGACACCGCAATCGGAGCCGTGCTGCTGTGCCGAAGCATATTCCACGACAGATCCAGCTCTTGAATTGTCTGGTTGGCTGTCAGCATGGATCCGATCGCCACACCCCCGGTTGGCAGTAATGCCCCGGACACATCCTTGTCCTTTGGCAAGGCGGAAGCAATTGAGGAAGCTGCCCCGGCGGTCATTGACTTTCGCGTTTGACCAATACGGTTGGAGGTCATGAGTAATTTTTCGACAGATTTGTTGCGCTCGAAAGCTATCATAAACAGCGTACACTCGTGATCGTCAATGTCGGCATTGTTCAGCACGAGCGTCTTGATTGTGCAGAGCGACGACGCAATGTAGTTTCGCAACGAGCAAGCACTGTTGCGTCCAATTTCGTTCTCAGAAATGTCGAGCGTCGTGAGGTGTTGCTTGTTTTCGAGCGCGAGCAGTAGCTGGTTTAGTGCATTGTCACTGAGCCGATTGTCACGGACATTGATCGCTTCGACGTGTGGTAGATCGGGTAGGCACGCTGCAAACGGGATGAGAAAGTCATCGCCGAGGCTCTGGTGGCTAAAGTCAAATACATTACAGTGCTCCTTGCGCAGCACGAGCGAGATCGCGGGATGGGAGGTGGCAATGCACGACGACAGGAACAGCACGCGAGGCGAGTGCATCGACAGACTGGATTTCAGCGCAGTGGCAGAGTCGGCGCTTGCTTGTGATGCTCCGCTGAGACTTTCTTGCAGCGGCTGAAGAGATAGAAGCCGTTTGCCTATGGTTGACTCAGTGTCCTTGTCCTCACTGCTGTTGGGTTCTGGTGCAGGCTTGGACACTGACGGGAGAATACTCGATCTGCGTAAATCTAGTGTCGTACTCGCCTTGAGTGGCTTGGGCTGCAGTCGCTTCGTGAGCTTTTCCGCAAACAAATGGGGTTTTCCATGGAGTTCTCGATAGGTCTTGTAGTACGCAGTCTTGGCACCCACTCCGAAATACTTGTTTTCCATACCTCCACTCTCTTCGGTATCAACTTCCTCCATACCGTCACTGGTTTTTAGTTCGGTCGTGGCCGCAAGCATCGCGGCATCGCGCAGCGGCGTGAATGCAAACTCCGTCTTCGCTGGATTCCTTCGCACCGCAATTTGCTCTAGGGTCGACACCACTTTCTTCCCACCCACACCTGCGCGCTCGCGCTGCGCGTACGATGCCATGTGGTCACATATCATGCGTTCCACCTCTTCCATGGAGTCTTCAAGGCTGATGGGTCCCTTTGTGCCTTGGTTCGCCGTCGTCTCGGAGCGGTATCCGGACGTCGTGGTCTTACCAGGCGACGCCCAGGGGGCGAACGCAGGCAAAGCCGGCAAAGAGGTTGACCCCGAGAGTCCACATTGCCTCATGGGCGAAAGCGACGCGTCGCCGTGTTGGTGTCGACATGAAACGTCACTGGTCTCAAGCAGACTCTTTTGCCAACTGAGGCGCGCGAGGTACTTGGGGCTAACTGCTGCATCGGCTATGGCGCGAGGCGCTCTATCGGATAGACGCGGGAGCGCCTCACTGGGCTTCATGGCGTGCGTTCACTCGCGTCGACGGCCAGGAACGCGGCCATCAAGCGACCGTCCATTTCCCCTTTGTTTCCCTTCGCTTCGTTTCCCCCTCGTTGTAGGTGGTTCAAAAATGGATAGACCATCATTCTTCGTCTGCTGATTACCGTATTTGCGCTACCATATACCGTAACTACTTCAACAACTCGAACTCACAGTCTCTCTCTTTCTCTCTCTCGACAGATCTTGAGAAACACGGAGGAGGTATGGGGAATATCAACTACCACATCACTTTCCTTTCATTACGACATAGATACACCGATTTTGAAACTACACGACCACACTTAGAGCGATTCGATCCGCTCAAACTAAAAAACACTTTCTCTAGAGAGAGTTCTGGCCGGCACCACGCAGGGAGTTGCCGCCATTGTCGTTGAGTGTTCGGAACGAGAACGACTTGGCACCAGCCTGGCCAGCACCACCAGGGGCTCCCCCACGACCACCACCAGGAGCTCCGCCTTGACCACCTGGAGCACCGCCTTGGCCACCAGGAGCTCCGCTTTGGCCACCTGGAGCACCACCTTGGCCGCCACCACCCCATCCACCACCGAACATGTTGGCCCAGCCATTGTTGCCGCCACCGCCACCGCCGCCGGACGGAGGTTTCCAACCGCCTCCTCCGCCACCCCAATTGGGCATGCCGCCAGGAGGGC
>JAADVD010000625.1:0-11478 GCA_023334535.1 Pythium vanterpoolii
CTCGATATGTTTGGACTGACGGCAACCGTGTACGGTGGGTCGTATGGCTACTGGCGTACTACTGCTTCAAGTTCACTGACGGCATTACTTGGCTTGTCAGTTGGTTGTAGCAAACACGTCTGACATACGCGATGGATTGGACAATTCTTCCTAAAGGCCGCTTTTATAAATCTCCCCGGAGCGGAAGAAAGGAACCTCACATCTCCCGAAATAAGAATGGGTGACTGGGAGAGGAGACAGGACACTGCCAATTTCTCTAATTCGATTTGGTACAATAGCCTTCCAGTGAAATTCGCGGTTCAAAACGCAGAATGCTGCGTCTGGGAAACGAAGAGGAAGAAAAAGAGGATGCAGATGTGCTGGTGTCGACGCGAAGCTTTGTTTATCACTTTCCAGAAACGATAGATGCCTTGGCTCGATAGCGTGCTGAGTTTGCTGCTCTAAGCAGTCATGGTGCCCTGCAAGGATGCGCAAAGGCAGTCAACGGTTGGGTTTGTCGTATAAAGCAACCGCCCACGAACGATACCGATCACATTACCTCCTACTTTTCCAATCACTATGGTGGTCCATGCATATGGACTCAACGTCCAAGCTGCATGTGACCACCTCTGTTGGTTTACTGCTCTTTTGCTTCGATCTCCAGGTGGAACAAACGACACGAGAGCCTTCCACCTGTCTTCGATGCACAGCATATCGGATAATTCCCGCATGGGATTTATCTTATGGGTGATAACGAATATGTCACTAGTGATCGAATGCTGACTCTCTACTGTGCGCTGACAGGATGGATACGACTCCAGCTCCTATCTAAGGCAGCTCAGGGTCAGAATTAAACAAGCGTTTATCTAATGGTGACAAAATGGAGGGTGTTGCGCAAGCCGCTCGAAGTCAAACTCAAGTACGCGCCCCTCGTCATCCACACTATTATGCGTCTTCACAACTTCTGCATTAACAGTCGCGTTGGTGGGTATGGCGCAGTCCAAGACACCGAGAACCATCATGTGGAAGCATCAGCAGAAGGTCCAAGACCAATAGGATACACTCCTTCCAGTGTCAATCCGAATTCGGAGCGCCGCACTTGGAGTTCAACCCTACGAGAGAAGATCCGCGAGAATATTGAGGCGCTGGGATTAATTCGCCCAGTGTGGAATGTCACTCGCAACGACAGTCGTCCACGCGATTTTATACTCTAGGAAATTTGATCGAAAACCCCCAAGAATATACATTTATACACAAACACACAAGACTATACGTTTATACACAATCCATTTGTACCCTACTTCATCTCACTTGTTTCTACAGTTTCTTCATTGCATGCATGCGTCTCGTCCCTTCTGCGACGCTTGTAAACACTGCTCGAGCTCGTCCAGCTCAGCGATGTCATCGGTATCCCAGCTCGTACTGCGTCAGATGACGCCAATCTTGCTTCTAATATCCGAGATATTGCGTTGGAGAGTGAGCATAAACTCGACGCAAGCTGCTCGTTCCTGAACTCTCGTGGCGTGCAGAGCAGACTCGCGAATCTCTTATTCACGCTCATTCTTCAAGCGCTTGAGCGCCAAGTGCTTATCCGCGAAATCTATTTGCCTTTTGGTACTGATGGCTGAGTCTCGTCTCACACAGAGCTCACATATTGCCTCTATGATTGCTTCGCTTTTTTTCTCTGTTCACCCATGAAAGGTCAGTAAATAAATTCAAGAGTTCATTTTGCCCACATATTGTACCGTTTGAGTTGCTCTTCTCGATGCTGCTTGGGAGTTGATGCGGCGTGCCATGCGTAGACCGATCCAAATCGTCAAACACGATCGCCTCTGTAACAGATCCCAACAGATCGCGACGAGTGGTGGTCACGAGCAGTTGTAGATAGTAGATGTCGACACGTCCGCGGTGGTAGGATGTGAAGGTTGGTGGTTGCCTGAGGTCGTAAACTGTGCACACGCCGCGTAGTATTCACCAACATCCGTCCATACTGCCCAAAGTTTTGCCGTGTCAAGTTTCTGAAATTTCGCGGGATCCACCGAGGAGAACGCTGGATCAACTTGCTGTATTCTGTTAAAATCGTCCTGGTCCTCGTCAGTTTTGGCAGCGACAATGTCAGTAAAATACAGAGACGCAACACCGATGGCTCGCGTGTCGAGTTGCTGTCGTGTGGCTGGATCGCCCAATTCAACCAACCGCTTATAGAACTGGCCCGATAACATTACATTGAGAAGTCGGCGCGTCGTGTCGATCTCGCTGCGACCGAGTCGTTTTTTTGGGTCCCATGACCTCCCCACCCCCCCTCGCCAATTTCGATATCTGCTCCAGAGCTGCCCGAATGGCGGCGAGATACGCCGCTTTGGTATTTGCTTCGGGGTGTACTTTCATGCTTCGGTATACACCCATCCGTCGTTCGCCAGCATCTTCTTGTACTCATTCATGCGCGCCTCGATGGCGGCGCCGACGCCACTCGCTGACGTCACCAGGCGCCACCATCTAACAGCTGAATAGTGTGTCACACATTACTTTCCCACTCCCATTTCAACAAAAGCGATTTGGGAGCGGGAGCATCTTTGAAAAACTGCATCTCCCGACGAACCCTAATCGCATCTTCTTCATCCAATGAAAAGCTTCAAATAGCGCCGGGGAGATTTATGAGAACGGCCCTAAGAATTGCTGGATTTCATAATCACAATGGAAAATTCGAAAACATCCATTGACCAGTTCCGATGGCATGCGCAGCCGTTGATCGTCGCGGCGCCGCCATCGCGAAGGGACTCATTGTCTCTGTCCACGGTCTATACGGTAGCGTGGGCCCGCTGCTGCCACTGCATGGATGGGTCAGCGCGCGTACTTTGTTTGACGTTCAGTCGTTTACTTACCAACCACGCCAGCAGGTAAAGTAGGTTGCTTTGGTCTACGTGACTGTGCTGGATGCTCATTTGGGTTCATACTTGCGTGTCTGCGCTTGCGTGGAATTGGATGTCTCGTAGAACCTCGCAGCTTCAGGAAAGCGTGAGTCCTATTTCTGTATCTTGGCTACATACAATACCCGAGAGCATTCTTACTGGTCATGGTTGCAGAGCTTGCGGAATTCCTAATGGAGCGCAAGCCGCATACAACGGACGATGCGGTCCATTTTGTCACCTACGACTACGGTGCGCTTGTGCTGCGAGTCCGTTTACGCCAACGTTAGCTTCGCTTGTGTGGTCCCTTGCGCGGTTGCTGAGACCGTCTTGTTTGCTGCGACGTTTTGTGAACAGGAGGCATTCCGGCACATTGATTGGAACTCCACGCGCTCCAAGGTCGTGATGATTGCTCCGCCAAATCGAGGGTATGCGTTTTGGCTGTGGTTGCGAGAGGCGAATCGTACAAAGTCGTATTCTCACAGTGCGAACGTATCTATTAGCATCCGGTACTACAAGTCGATGAAGCGGCATCTCGGGGTGCCCGGATACGGAGGCGTCGCGGCCCATGAGCTCGCCGACTGGGGACCTGAGGAGCTGGACCACCGACTGGGCAAACTGCCGCGCAGGTGCTACCCACTCGTGTTTGCTGGGTCGCTGTGCCTCAACCCGTTCAACCAAGGCAACTACCCGAACGATGGCATTCTCATGGTCGAAGAGACCACGCTCCCGGGCGAGTTTCGTCACCAGGTTTGTGGTGTGTGTGTGTTGAATATCGACATATCTAATTCTTTCTGATAGATTGTGGCGGCATCGCACTACACACTTCCGCTGCATCCGACCACACTCTGGTATACCAGTGCGTTTCTAGACGCGTGATGGAGATGGCCTTGCTGGTTCAATGGGATGGCAGGCCGCTGAATATGGGTGAGGGGAAATGAGATGCTTGATGGTTGTCGGGAGACACTTTTGGGGTTTGGATTCGCGAATCGTATTTAATTCATATGCAATCTTCCTAACTGCTACTGGCACTGTCCACGCCACTCCGTCGTCACGCTGTCGTCACGCAGTTGCGCAGACTCAAATAAATAATTTCTGGGCATTGAACACTTGGATAGCGCCGCTGGTCGCTTTGGGTTCGGAACATCGATCGATCGCGTCGGTCAATAGGAACCGAATCTCGAGCGGAAGCTGAAGCGCTCGTCGCCGCGGTGCACCCACATGTACCACGCAGCGCTGCCGACAATGCTGACGAGGACGGCCGCCACGACAAAAAAGCGCACGAGCAGCGCAAAAAAGAGCTGGCGCAGAATGCCTTTGGCGTGGCCCTTGAACGAGCGAATCGACTTGGGCGCGGTGTCGGCGCGCAGCACAGCGTCGTGAAAGGCGTGCGGCACTTCGGTCGCGCGACTGCGCTGGGCGCCATTCAGGAGCGTGTGGTGAAAGGCGTGGGGGATCGACGAGGCCGAGTGGGGTCGCGGACGCAGCGGCCGCGCCACTGCGGTGGTGGTGGTGCTGTAGTTCGGCGGGCTGGACGACATGCGCATGGGGATCGGGGGCGTCGCGACGCAGACACTCATTCCTCGGGATGATGGGAATACTGGAAGACTGGGGACGTGGGCTGCACCGCATCTCACGTCAGTTCATCGCAATGCTGTAGAATACCGAAGGTCGCGGGTCGCTGGTCGCGGGCTTGTAAGCGAGTGTCGTGCGTGCACATCACCCGCAGACCCTGAACCGCGACCGTAAGTTTTGCTGTACAGTGAATCAGCTGGCGACCTGTCGAGCAGCTCTCTGGGATCATCACTCTGCGCTGGACATCGCATCAACAAGTTGGACTTCACAGTGCTAACGAAGAATTGTTGACGGGAAAAACAGAGGTGAATCGTAAACTACTACGGCTCGTGTCCCTAAATTACGAAATTGACAATTAAATACGGGACCACGGCATTAGATGACGCGAAAGTTGCTGGTTAAAGCACGATCCCAGGCCACGAAAGAGGTGGGAGGCAAATGGGTTCACGACAAACGAATGGCTCTGGAACGGCGTTTGCTGGAAGGAATACAGTATGTACCCACGGCTAAATACATCATGGGATGGGCAGCTTTATGAATTTCCAATGGATGCGTTTGTACCTACTGTACCTACGACAGCTTATAGCTTTGGCGCAATGCGCACGACCTTGGCGACAATGACGGTGATGTCGTCGGGCTTGAGGTTGTGGCGCAGCGCCGCTCGGATGATGCTGGCAGCTGCTTGCTCGGGAGCTTCGTCTGCTATGGTCTCTACGAGGCCTGCGATTTCGTTCTGCCAATGGCGCCGCCACGACAGGTAGGGCTATAGTAATAACACACCACACTAGCAGCTCTAGTCAAAGTGGAAGACAGTCTACCACCATAGGAATTCCGTACCGGGAAGAACGCCTTGGCGCTGAGCAGGTCGGATGAAAAGTTGTCCCAGATGCCGTCCGTGGCCAGCACGATGATGTCGCCGTCCTGGACCTCCACTTCGC
This sequence comes from Pythium vanterpoolii, assembly GCA_023334535.1. Taxonomy (NCBI): domain Eukaryota; phylum Oomycota; class Peronosporomycetes; order Pythiales; family Pythiaceae; genus Pythium; species Pythium vanterpoolii. Next base: position 5,399 of record JAADVD010000625.1, read on the forward strand.
TAAAATCCGCCTAGTAAAACCCAAAACAACAAGTGAGTCACGTCGTTGGCATCATGTTCTTCTCCAGTAGCGCATTGCGTACGTCGCTGGGCTTGTTCTCGATGGCTCCGTAGACTTTGAAGCGAGGCGGGATCTTGGCCAACTGATACGGAGCTCGACCATAACACTGCAAAAGAAATGACCCAACATTAGATAGGAGCAAACACATAAATGCACACAGGACAGATACAACAGCGCACCTGGAACTTGCTTCGGAAGATCACGGTTCCACCTCGAATCAGTACAAACCCCGAGTCGCCAAGATTCGAGTATTCCAGCAGTGCCCGTCCGTCACTCGATTCTTTCAATCGGATAATGCACGCGGTCGTGCTGCCGGCTTCGACTTTTTCATCGGCGACGGCCTTGGCATATGCGCGCGACAGCACGTCTTGCGTCGTGATCTTGCTGGCGTGACCAACGCTCTTGACAATCGCGGATGCATTGCGCATCAAGCTGCGCGAGATCTCGCCTGGGTCAACGCCATTGTCGTTCCACCCGCCGACGCCGTCTGCAACGCCCACGAGGTTTGGAGTCACAAAGAACGAGTCCTCACCACACGTCTCTGGGTCGGTGACAATGCCCTGTGCCGGCGCGCTCACGCGACAGCGCTTGTTTCGACACGCCGCGTGGGCGTCGAGAAAGTACGTCAGCGCGCGCACTACCCCATCGTGGCTATCTGCAGTCGATCCATTGCCAGCGAACGCGCCATTGCTCGGTCCCTTTGCACCGCCAGCGCGGGAGAAAAACGTGCGTTGGTTCGTCTTGACGTGTGGGGCCGTGCGGACACCCACGCGCGTCGCAGTGACGCTCCCGCGGCGGAGCATGGACACCAGAGAGTCAAAGCGATCTCCGCTGGAAACCGTTTATGAGCCAACGACTGGACCTGATTATAGCCAATCAAGTATATCAATTAAAAGTTAAAGAGCTCTAACTGGTTAAAAAGAGAGCCTTCGGATGGCCACGCAGCGAGCAGCGCTGCCTGCTCAGTCCCACACAAACAAGTCGAACGCAGGAGCAGATCGACGTGACCGCGCGCTACGAACAGCAACATGGGGTGGTCCAAGCACAAGAAGATCCTAGAGATGGCCAAGGGCTACCGCGGTCGCGCCAACTCGTGCTACCGTACCGCGATCAACCGCGTCGAGAAAGGTCTCCAGTACCAGTACCGTGACCGCAAGCAAAAGAAGCGCGTACGTCTCGCGTCGGTCTTTTGTGGTTTCTCTCTGGAGGTGACTCACCTGTGGGCACGTTGTGACTGTACTATAGGATATGCGTGCGCTGTGGATCCAGAACATTAACGCGGGCGCGCGTCAGGAAGGCATGAGCTACTCGAAGCTTTTCGGAGAGCTCCCGCACACGGGGATTGAATTGAACCGCAAGGTGTTAGCTGACTTAGCCGCGACCGAGCCGTACAGTTTCAAGTCGGTGCTGGAGGTCGTCAAGCACTTTAAGTGACCAGTGACGAAATGAAAACTATCGGAGACCATGAGATGTGCATCTGTGGAATTTTCAAGAGTGCGCAAGGGCTACTGTAGGTGTTTGTAATCAGGAAGTGTCTGTGTGCAATGGCTCTGCAGGAACATGGTCGTCCACGAGAAGAGAAGAGGAAGAGGCTGCAACATGCAACCTCCCCACGCGGTGCCTACGTGTTCGATCGTCGACTGTCGCCCGTCGCGAGCGAGCTTACTTTTTGGCGTTCTTGAGCGCCGAGACCTTTTTCTCGATCGATTTGCCGGCCTTGACGTCTTCTTCGAGCTCAATGAGCTTCCAGATGCCGTCGATCATGGTCTGTACGAGCTCGACTTCTGAAAAGCCAATGCGCGCTTTGTTCGATACGTCGTAGACGCCACCGGGGCCGGGCGGCGAGTGTTCGCCCTTGGCGCCACGCGCCTGGAGCCCCAACAGGTCACAGAGCTCGTAGAACCGGTCCGAGTTTTGCGCCAAGTACGGCAGCTTGATCATGACGCTCGCGCGCAGGCCTGTGCCCAGGTTCGAAGGACACGTGCAGACAAACCCGAGGTGGTCGTCGTACATGTACTCGCGGCCCTCGGCTTTGACCACTGCTTCGACGTCCGAGACGCCGCGGCTCCAGCGGTCAAAAACGCGCTGCACGTCGCCGCCGTCTTCCATAGCAATCACGCGCATGTGGTCTTCTTCGTTGACCCACACAAGAAAGGTCTTTTGGTCGTTGTGGAAAATGCCGCGGCCATCGGGCCAGTCGCGCGCCGCGCCAGCGTTCGTGAGCAAAGTGCCGCCGCCCGGCTTTTGGAACAGGAAATGGTCGTCAATAAGCTGCTGCTCTTCTTGCTTGGTCATGCTCGCGAGCGGATAGTATTTGCCTTTGAGGTCGCGTGTGAGGTTGCCCAAGGCCTTGGCCAGCACGCGCTCGACTTCGCGACGCTCGCCGCGGGACGTCCCCGGCGGCAATGCCAGCCCACGCACGCTGCGGCCCGAGCGAATGCGGGTCGAAATGACATAGGAGTTGGGGATCTTGCCGTGTTGGACTTTCGTGGCGTCAATGTCGGTCTTGTGCTTATCGGTCGGTTTGTAGCCGTGCCAGCCTTCGATCACGAGGTCCATGAGCTCCTTAAAGGCTGCGTACGACTCTTCGTCGCCCGCGACAATGCCGACGCCCAAGTGGGGTGTGTCCACGCCGGTCTGGATGGCTTGGTCGAGCGTGTACCCACCTGGGGTCACACGGTCCTTGAGCTTGTGGTAGATCTCGGGGCTCAAGTGCTGGGCCATGAGGCTGCGATGCTTGGGCGTGAGCACGGGAAAGTTGTCGTACATGGCGCTCGCGGACGTGCCGCTTTTTCTGGAGACCCCGAGGTCTTTTTCGATCAAGCGGAGACGGAACGAAATGTCTTGCAGCACCTCCGAAGTCGACGCATTCTCGGCCGTCGACGATTTGGAGAAGGACGCGGCCACGAGCCCCAGCGACACGGCGCCAGCACCAGCAAACAGCGCCGAGTTTTTCTTCACGAGACGGCCTGAAATAGTCAACGTTAGTTGAACAACGACTTGTGTTCAGCACGTATGGTGACCTTTACATACTCAGCATCGTAGTGGAGAAAATGGAGGAGGTTATGGACTGGAGAGAGGAGAGGAAGGGATGGGAGAGCAGAGGTGGAAGGGGTGTCGTGGACAGTGCTGGAAGCTCGAGCGTCGATTCGAAACTGAGCTGCCTGGAGGCATCTGAAGAGAGACCAGTGCGTGCAAAGGTGGGTTTGCTAGCGATCTTTTCTTTGGCTCCATAGAATGGATCCTGCGGCTCTTGGGCATCCTGAGACCCTTCCGAAAAAACACGCGACGCTTCAAGGATCCACTGTACCACTTGTTTGCATTGGCACAATGTACCATTCGAGATGGTACAATCGGGCAAGCACCCAAAGATACGCGGCCGTCAATGGTAGTAGTGCTTGACGATCGTCATCACGATAGCTTTATCAGCTTCGGTGACGCTTTCAGCACTTCAGAATCCCAAGGGAACCCTGCATAGGACTGGTAAAGTAAACGTACCAAAGCACGAATGGGTGTGTGAGTGTATTCTTTTGTTGATGCGATGGTGATGCATGTCGCGTTTGCCTGCCTTCCTCCTGCTCATAAATTTATGCGCCGCCGCGGCCGCGGAACGCTCGCACGCCTTTGCCGAGACCGCCACCAGCATTCATGCCGAGTCCCTTCATGCCCTGACCGCCCATCGCTGCACTCAGCGGCGGACCGCCCTGGCCACCACCACCACCAGGCTGTTCCGACTTGGGGTTGCGTACAGTTTCGTCGACCGAGAGGATTAGGCACGCTGCCTCGGTCGCCGCCGCAATCGAGTTGATCTTGTTGGCCGCCGGTTCCCACACGTGCGACTCGTACGTATCACAGATGCCGCCTGTGTTGATATCAACGCCAAACCACTTGCCTTCTTCGGGGTCCTTGAAATGCTTTTGACGCAATCGGTTCAAAATGTCGGTCGAGTCGTGGCCGGCATTGTCGGCAATCTGGCGCGGAATGATCTCAAACGCCTTGGCGTACGCATTGACCAAGAGCTGGGCCTTGCCTTCGATCGTGCGCGCGTACTGGCGCAGGTGACGCGACACCTCCATCTCAATGGCGCCACCACCGGCAACGACCGTCGAGGTCGCGACCGTGCGCTTGACGACCATCAGGGCATCGTGCACCGAGCGGTGGGCTTCTTCCACAAACTGCTCGGCGCCGCCACGCAGCACAACCGTCGCGCTCTTGGCCTCGGGGCAGTCCATGAAAATGTTGAACCGCTCACCACCAATCTGGCGCTCCTCAAACCGCCCACAGCTACCCAGCACTTTCTCGGCCATGTCATTGACCGAGGTCTGGATGACACCGCCGGTCGCACGCGTCGTGCGCTCCATGTCGTCTTGGGCTACGCGGCCCGCGCAAAACAGGCCACGGTCGGCAAAGTACTGCGTCGCCAAATCGCCAATGGGCAGCTTGGACAAGATAATCTTGGCGCCGGTCTTGACGCACAGCTCGAGTTTTTCGTAGATAATGTTCCACTCGGCATCGACGATCGACTGGTACTTGCTCGGATCGTCAATGCGGATTTCGGCGTTCTCTTTCTCCGACTTGAGCTCGAGCTCAACGTTGAGCAGCAAGATCTTGGGGTTCACAAACGACTTGGGCTGCTGCTCAAAGCCCGCGTACGAAAACGTCTTTTTGAACGCTACGCCTTGGACAAGGAACGAGTCGGTCACCGAACCGCCCTGGACTTTCTTGATTCCAACCATGCTGATGTCCTGGTTCTCGTCGAGGCTCAACACAGCATCCACAATCTGACCATACGACAAGACAAAGACATTCTACGTTAGTCTCTCTTGAATCAACCACACACTCAATGCGTACTGTACCATTGGCGAAAAGAACGGCTTGTGGCGCGAAATCAGCTTCGAGTTGAGCGCCGTGCCAGCGACCCGCTCGAGCATTTGGCGGCGGCCGACTTCGTCCGACTCGGACACTTTGATCATGATCTCGCGGATCTTCTCGACTGCGAGCTGGCCGGCTTTGCGGTATGCTTTGATAATCATCTGCGGGTGCATGCTGTCTTCAATGAAGGGCTTGGCCTGGCGCATAAATTCCGCACCAAGCAAGACAACCGAGGTCGTGCCGTCGCCGACTTCGGCATCCTGCGACAGCGAAATGTCCACAAGCGTCTTGGCCGCGGGGTGCACGACGTCCAACAAGTTCATAATCGTTGCACCATCGTTCGAGATCGTGGTCTGTAGGGTTTAGCATCAGTATCAATAAGGACGCAATTACATAGTTTTAATGGCGCACCTTGTTGCCAGCGTGGATCAGCTTGTCCATACCGCGCGGTCCGAGCGTCGTGCGCACGGCTTCCATGACGGCCTGGCACGCGTTGATGTTGCTGATGAGTTGCGCTTTGCCTTGGCTCGTGTCGGTGCCTTCTTTCAGCAGAATAATCTGCGGTTGCTATAATACCAATATACGCGCGCATTTCCAAGCCAAAACGCCGTTACAGATCAGATTTTCGCGCGTATATACCTTCGACATCAGCATAGGGGTGACGTACCATCATCATGGTGGCGAGTGAAATCGGGGTAGTAGATGCGGCGGTGGTGGAGTTTCCTTCTTCGTGGTGGGCGTTCCCTTGCTGGATAGGATCGCTTGCTCGCTGGCCAACCCACGCACCACACACAGTACGGAAATCTTCGATACTTTCGGCCACCGAATGACTATCACCACCATCTCACTTGGTTCGGACCACCATCTGCAAATCGTACTTAGTACGAATGGGCAAAGGCTTGTCAATCGTACTTAAGAGCGATGTTGAAGCACTGCACGAGCAACACTCAGAGTGAATGTGGACGCGACGCGGACGACGATGCAGACCAAACGACTGCTGGCCAAGACGCCCAAGAACATTGACGCATGGGTGTGGAGACTATTCCGATTGAAAGATCCAATTATCTGTGTCTCTACTGTCCTCGTCGCTCTACACTCTCAACATGTGTCTAGCTCCTATCCACAACTGAAGAGCAACCAGCTCTCTA
>JAADVD010000626.1:0-11247 GCA_023334535.1 Pythium vanterpoolii
CTCGACGCGTCGTGGAAAAGACCCCGCAGCCGTGGTCGTCCAACCAGCGCCACTACAACGACCAGCTTATGCGAGTGGCCGAAAAAATCACGCGTACAAAGGGCTACTACCACTTGCAGCGGTGCATTGGCTGCAAGTACTAGAAGACGCCGTCGCTGCCAGCGTGTCAGATCTGGGGATGTATAAACAAGAGCATGTAGGAAGACACATCACGCCAGGGACTCGATCAGGCACTGTGGGCCATCGATAGTCGATCACCACTACAGACTTTTCTATCCGGATTTCCTCATTCGTGGTTACGCTCTCTCCTCCTTGATCTTGTTGTTCTCTCCTTCCCCTTCATCTTCTGACTCATCTTCCTCGTCCTCTTCATCCTCGTCTTCTTCGTCTTCATGCACATCTCTTAATGCCCGCTCGGTCTGCTCTGTCGAGTCGTAAATCGCGCGCAGTTGTGCTAGGTCCAGCGTGGGTGGAAACGCCTGGACACTCACGCGGCGGATGGTCTCCAATGCGTTCTTGAAGTCGTCGATCGCACCTTCGTCGGCGCGCTCGAGGAATTTCACGCGGAGCTGATCTTCCAATGCTTCCATGTCCACGAGCGACGACGTGCCGTTGTCTAACAAGCCTTCCACAACGCTCACATAACTCGACGGCGTCTGCGCCTGAGCTTTGTCCAAGTGCATCGCTGCATCCTCCTCCACAGAAGGTGCACGAGGCGGCGTCGAGTTCTCTGTCTCCGTCTCTGCCTCTACCTCCACCTCGGCCGCTTCGGTGGTCGGGCGACGGAACGCAACGTTGAGCCGCTGCAAATTGCGGATTGCTTTGACAGCCTTCTTGAAGCTCTCTTCTTTGGTTTTGACGGCAACGATCTGGTCGTCATCCAGGTTTTGGTACCGTCGGATCTCGCGCATGATTTGGTGGTGGCACATCCACGCGGTCTTGGAGTCGACGCGCTTGCTGAGAATTTGCGTGAGGAATGTCACGCGGAACTGGATCGACGCGACCGTCGGTGCGTGCGGGATGGTGCTGAGTGCCTGGGCGACGCCCTCGCGGTCGTGTTCCCAGGTCTCTTGCAGTAAATTGAACTGGTAGATCTCCTCGTCTTCCATGGAACTGCTCGCTACAGAAGACGCCACAGTCGAAGAAGCAGCAGACGATGCTGATCCTGTCGTCACAGCGTTGCTGCGGTCGCCAGCAGCCTTGGCTTTTGTAGTGGCATTCGTATTCAGCACGCGCTCCGAGAGCACAACGTCCAGAAACCTCTCAAACGAAATGCGTCGCGGCTTGAGGTAGTCGTGGGCCGCCGTAAACACGCGCTGCATAAAGGGGTCCACCAGAGTCGGTGACAAATGGAGCATAACCGCACTGAACTCGTCGTACTCGAGCGCGCCGTCGCCATTGACATCGCCGGCGGCATACACGGCTTGAAGAATCTGCTCGATCCGCTCTCGCTGCGCCTGCCACTCGTCGATCGCAATCGATAGCACATCCGCCTCTTTGATAAACTCGTCGTCCTGCCGCATGGCCTGGCTCTTGATCCGACTCGTGACTGCGTCCATGGTGCGAAAGTAGACCCCAAACCGCTCGCCCAAGGCATCTTGGATCGTCGCGAGCGCAAACGCGATGCGCACTTTAAACTGGCGCGGCACGTACTCGACGCGGTGCTTGGCCGCGCCGGCAAACGTTCCGCCGCTCCACTTGTCGAGGAGCCCCAGCACAAACTTGTGGGCGTGAAACCCGAGCGGTTGGAGAACACCGAGGAAACGCAAACACAAGTGGCACGGAAACACTTTGCGTTCGTGCTTGCGGAGCGATTGAATAAGCTTGAGCAAATGCTGCTGCGCGAGCGACTTGAGGCCGTACTTGCGGATGTGCCAGTCGTACATAAACTCACTAAATTCCATGCGGCGCGAACCGTACTGGAGCGATGCGACCATGGTCTCGTAGTGCTCGCGGTACATTTGGTCGACGACCCGCAGCAAGAGACCGGCGTTAAAGAGCTTGCTTCCGCGCTGGGTCGTGGCCTGTTTGATGGTGAGTGAGATGTCGTTGCGGTTCGCATACCGCGGTGCCGTCATGGGGTTCATGAGAAGGCTCTGGTCGTCGTCGTCCTCCTCGTCATTGTCGGTCGTTCCAGCGGCCTCGCCAACCGCGGCGAGTTTCGCCGACGCGCGGCGGGTCTTAGCTTTCTTCACAAGCTTGAGTACGTCCTCAACGTCGCCGTGGACGTTTCCATGGCCATCGTGGACGCCCACGTCGTCGGTGAGAAACGCCCTCTCCTGGGACACGATGAATTCTTGAAGCTGTCGCTGCTGGTGGTCGGCCACGGCTTTGAGGGCCGCGACGTCGTCGCTGGTCGAGGAGAGGATGCCCGTAAGGCTCTCAATCTGCGTGCCTTGGGCAAGTGACTTGAGACGACTGAGCATGGCCATGCGTCGTGCTGGATCGAGGCTGAGGTGATGGCGTTGAGCACCGGGGGTATGGTGTTCTGCTCCGGCACTGGCCAGTTCCTCCATGGCTTCGGCTAGTTTAAGGATCTCACTTGAGGCGGTCGAAGCTGTAACTCCCGCCACGGCGGAGGGACTGCCGACGTCAGCCATGGGAGCGAGTGACCGCACCATTTTGCCCAGCTTCCCGAGCATGATCTCGACGGACTGCAGCAATTGATCGTCCATCGAGGCATCCGCCGCTGACGGTGGCGTCGTCGCATTGGTTTTCATTGGCACGGCCTGGGAGACGTTCGATACCGGATCTAAACCGACAGTCGTGTGAACTTTGTTCTGGATACCCTGGAAGAGACGAAGGAGACCGGGCAGCCGCTTGGACGCACTAGTGACCGCCTCGGAACTCATCGAGAGGACGGAGAACCCATTAAGCGACGCCAGTAGCGAATGCAGTTGGTCAAGTTTCACACCGTACTGCTGCTCGACCGAGAGATGCGTTCCCAGCGGATCACTGTGAATTCCAGGGAAGGAAACGCCAGCATGCTGTTGGAACGTCGAGAGCTTCCGAGGCGGCCCGCGCGGCACGATGCTGTCGTGGTTCTTTCTACGATCGATGGTCTCCACAAGCTTCCAGGCCGCGTCGCTGATTGTACCATCGAGCGTCGGGTCGTCGGCTTTCAGTAACTCTAGTAGATTTGCATGGAGCCGATCGAGAAGTAATGTCGGTGTCGCTGGCTTGGTAGGAGCTTTGCTGCTCGGGTCGGGACGTGGTCCGTTGAGATCTTCACGGTGCGTCCGCCGCTTTGGACTGTGGTCGTGGTCGTGGCGACTACGATGGCCGTCAGGTGTACGTCCTCGGTCATGGATCCGGAGTTTGCGGCGTCGCCGTTTTCCACCTCCATTAGAACCCCACCCACCGCCTCCGTCGACCGTCTCGTCGTCGTCATCGTCATCGTCGCCGCGTTCAAACACTTCGGTGAGGCCGCCAAGGTCCACGTGCCGGAGCGACGGCCGATAGCCGCCACGCGCGGCGACGGCAAAGCGCTTGCCCTGCCGCCCCCGTGTTGTGTGCGTATCCTCGTCACCACTCGAGTCGTCACTGCTGCCGTCGCTGCTACTATCGCTGCCACTACAGCTTCTGTGCCGTCCTGTCTTCTCGCCATTCGCGACGGCCTCGGCTTCTTGGGCCGCCTCCCGCGCCGCTGCCTCTGTGTCGTCAGTGCGCTTCCGCATCGCGAGTGCGTGCTGCAAATGGGGCGCGACGCGGAGCGCGTCCCAGAGACTGAGCAGATTGGTTGTGTCGCACTTGTCGAGGAACACTTTGAGGACTGCGTCGCAGTCGACCGGCTTGGCTTGGCTCGCGATCTGGCAAAAGAACGCCAGGCGCTCGTGCTTGGGCAGCTCCCAGAACTGCACGAGCAGTGCCAGCGTCTGCTCGTGGAGAACGCCGACAAAGTCGTTTCCACTATCGGACGCGCTGGGGTGCGAACTGCTGAGCCGGCGCGTGAGTGTCTCCACCTCACGCTCGAGCTGCTGGCAGTAGAGATAGAGTGGTACGCGCTTGGGGGGCGGCTGAGTCGGAGGACGATAGGTAGAGGGAGCAGGCTTGGGTCCGCCTATGGCAGCGAGCAGCGCCGATGTCGAAGCAAATACCCCTGTCACCGGCGAGTCTTCCTTTGTTTCGTTGGTTTCCCTGGGTCTCTTTTCAAACGTCTTGTAGAGCAGCGAGAGCACGAGGTCGCGCATCGTCTTGAGCGTATCCAAGAACCGCATAAAGCCCTTGGCGTTGCGTACGTCATTCTCCGTGAGCACCGTCGGGAGGTTCCGAAAGATGAGGTCCACCACGTGGCAGAGCAATTCCTGTTCATCTACTGATGTGGATGCGGATAGTGAGGATGAGGATGAGACCTTGTCCGTGTGCTGCAAGTGCTGCCACTGACGAAAGAACTCGCGCATCACAGCGGCGTGGTGGTCGCTCGTGAGGACGTCGAGCACCGCGCGACTGCGTGCGATCTCCACGGCGAACGGCGTCTCGTCTGGCTTGACAGTCGAGCACCGTGCGACGGCGTCTTGGAGGACCTGGTGTAACTGGAACAGCTCGTGGCGAAAGCGAGTGTGGAGCTGGTCGTGTAGTGTTGTGGTTGCATAGGCCGGCAGCGTTGTGGATGTGTGGACGCTTTGGAGTTTGACGTGGCGAGGGGAGACCTTGGCAGCGTGGTGATGATGCGGTTGTCGCCGTGACTGTTGATGTGGAATTAGTGGATCCCGTTGGAGGGCGAAGCTGCTGGTCGTGGGGGCTGGACCGCGAGACGGGAAGATGGCTACGCTCCCGACCGGTGGGGGCGGCGACGGCTCCATGGCGACTTCGACAGCCGGGGGATGAATGATGGGTTACTAGTACCATAGGTATTCCATTTGCTGCTGGCAGTGGACGCCGAGAATACCTGGGCTAAAGAGCCGTCGCCATTTTTATAGTCACTGCGTTGGGGCTGTGAAGAGGCACTGACGTAGCCGGGTCACCATGGGGACAGCACGACGTCGAGTGCTGTTCATTAAAGCAAACGAAGACGGTCCTGGGCTACATAAGAGAACACATCAACAAGTGAGATGAGGGAGAGAAAAAAATGAAGAAGCAATTTCATAACGAAGATAACTTGATTTGGGCGACCTGAGTATGTCAACCGCGACTCGTCTTTCGTGAACGAGAAGGAGTTGAGAGGCCGTAAGTAAGAAACACACATGCACAGAGGACGACGCCCCTGATCCTTAAGCAAACGACGGCGAGCGGAACTTTTGGCCGGCGCGGCTGAGCGGCTGCTGCGTGCGATGCCAGTTAGCCATGAGGCAGAGGTAGTCGCCTTCGAACGTGGCCTGCGTGTGGCCGCCTTTGCGCTTGAACGTGAGGTCGTCGTCAGCCGCGACCACGTCGTTCGAGAAGATCTGAATTTTGCTGGCTTCCAAGGCCGCGCGGTCGGCGTAGACACTGACGGCATACTTGGCCGGGCGGAAGCAGCGCAGTACGTTCTTGACCAGCGAGTCGTAGCAGCGCAGACGCGCATTGGTCTCAAAGCTCACGTAGCTGCAGTGACTCTCGGGCGTAATGTGAATCGTGTAGTAGGCGTCAAAGAGAATGCCGTTCATCGAATAGCCGCAGGGATCGAACGCAAAGTCGTCGAGCACGGCGCCCGGCACGAGGTCACGAATTCCGCTTTCAATGGTCATGCGGCGCGAGGTCATGCTCGGGTCGTCATTCTTGAAAAAGCGCTGGGCGATGGCAGGGTCCATGTCCTGCATGAGCACGTGGAGCGTACTCTCGTTGGCGCCGGGCGTCCCCTTGAGCGGGTTCCGCTCCGAGATCGACGGCAGCAATGTCCCGGCGTCGTGCTCTTCGGCGTCCCACACGTAAATGTACCAGTGGTCGTGGTTCAGCGGCCCCAAGACGTGCGCCGTGCCGTTGGGGAAGAACGTCTCAAGGAATTCGACTTCGGTCTGGTACGATGTGTGCGGGTACTTTTGCTCCTCGGGGAAAGTATAGTTTTTGCGCGAGTAGCTGACCCACTCAATTTCCATGCCGAGGGCCGCTGCGTACTTGGTGATGAACGGGAGCGTCAGCAAGAGCGTCGTGGTGCCGCACGTCTTGATCACGATCTTGTGCGAGTAGACAAAGAGACTCGACTCGGACAGCACGTAGGCGTCAATGTGTTCGTTGCTGGTCTTGGAGAGAATCTGGCACTGCCCGGCTTCGAGCATAGCATCAATCTGTTCGCGGCTGACACTGCGAAAGCCCTGGGCGGCGCCGACGCCGGCCTTGAAGTCAATCTCCAAGTTCTTTTCGGGGCCTTCAAACGAGTTGGGGATCGGGATCGCGGCCACGAGGTCGGACGAGTCGGACTGCGTCGAGCACGAGTCGTCGTCGCCGGGCACCAGCTTGATGGGTTCGGGGAAGACGTTGACCATGACGGATCAAGGGAATGCGGGAGAGTAGTAAAGGATTGCGAGTGGCGGTGATGGAGGAGCAGTCCTGTTAGGCAGGGTCGTCGCAGGCGCCAGTGAAGAAGAACCCCGTGAAAATGTTGGTGGGATCAACGATGTCGACGGTGCTTAGGCGCGTGGTCTCCAACAGCATGAACCAGAGTCTCGCGGGACGCGCGGGGGCGGTGTCAACTTGAATGGTTGAGGGCAACGGGGGGAAGAGGGCACGAGCCGGCAGAGCCTGCGGAGGGGGCAGTCGCAGGCAGAGGAACGGGGTGGAGTGGGGTGGGGTGGAGCAGCAACGAGCGGCGCGAGCGGTCGGTCGAAGGATGCACACAGCGATCGGAAAGAGAAAGAGTGTGATCGGATCCCAAGACCGAGGCGAAGCTGCTGGCTGAGGAGGGGGTTGCAACGCGAGGCGGGGCGAGGCGTAGGATAGCAGAGTTGATCCAGAATGTTCAGACGCAACCTCCGCCAGGCATTGCATCCTCCACCAATCGCTGCGGATCGCAAGCGGAGCCGCTCGTTGATGAGCTGAATTTTCAGCCAATCACAGATGTCCTACAGAAGGTTTTTCAAGTCTGAAGCAAGGTTTTATGAATTGACTGCAGGCTGTTTTCTGTACAATTAGCCCATCACAGAGAGTAACGGCTGGCTTCGACATTTATATAGCTTACATTAGTAGATTGGAATGTAAAGTCCGACATTGCAGGTCGAGCAGCTACGCATGTCGGACGCAAGTCGGATGATAAAGTACTGGATTACTGCAATCGCGGTGCGCTGCTGCCAGCTAGGGGCTGCTTGGTGAAGCAGCGGCTCGGCAGCTTCAAGTTTCCAGATGACGCTCCCCGGTCTCTAAAAAATCTTTGCAAAATGAGATCTCCGCGACACTTCAGGCTGGGGCACTTCAGGCTGAAGCAGGTGCACCAAAGGGTACAGGTGTGGTGATCAACCAACGGCCGCTCAAGGCGATTAGGCGATTAGGCGATCATGAAAGGGCATCTAGCGACAATTCAGCACCACTGGACTCATCGTCAAGGTAGGAGGGAGGTGGATTGATACCTACGATCCGTGAAGAAAAATCGGTTTCTGATCAAGGGTCTCCTATCTGTTTGCACCATCGCGCACAGTATGTATGAGCAATCTTCTCGCCATTCTTTTTTATGGCATTCCGCTTCTAAGGGTCGCTGTTCGCTCTTTTGCTTTCTGGGTGGACCAATCACTTCAGCACGAAACGCCACGCGGCAATGCTCTTCTCATGTCGCTCCGACCTCAACCTCGCGCACGTCGGATCGTTCGGGTGCTGCCGCTGGTGACCGCGTCGCCGTGGTCGTTTCAGGGACAAGGTCCTCGTGCGTGGCGACCGGAATGCAATGCACGACTTCAGCTTTGTCTTCGGTCTTGCGTTCTTCCGTGATAAAGTGCGGGTGGTCACACACCACGGGTGACGAGATCTTAATCGTGTACGTGCAGGTCTGGGTCTCTTTGATCGACACAATGTGGTGGTTTGCACTGCCTTGGCTGCAGTAGTAATACACGCGCGATTGGCGCGGCGTCGACACGCCAAACTCTTTGCAGTGCGTGCCATCCGTAAACAGCTCCATAAAAGCAGGTCGTGCCGAGTCGTGCGTGGCGTCCAAATGCTCTGTGACCAGTGACGCCCCGCTGGCGTCGAGCGCTTCGTTCTGCTCGGCATTGTAGACACCGAGCGAAAATTCGGCTGTGATTTTGCCGTCATTCTCGCGATGGTACTGGCGAATGCCGTGGCCAAAGCAGAACTCGTAGGTCCACCACCCTTCGTTCCGCTTGATGCACGTGTGCAAGTCAACCATGGGCTGGAGCAACGAGCCGACCGAGAATTTCTCATCGAGATCCGAGTGCTTGGGGTTGCAAAACAGCCGTGACGCAACCACAAACGCCGCAGGTTCCTTGGTGTTCTCATCGTCTTCATGATGCCATTGCACAGCCGCGACATAGTCATCCCGCGCCGATGCACTACAGAGAAACTGGATTTGGATATCGCCGACTTGGCCGTTCGATTTGCCACGCGCACGAAACACTTGCGTATACAGCGACTTGGTGTACGAGGACACGCGCGCCTGCATGTTGCCGTTTGTAAACTCTTCATAGGGCATTGGGGATTTCGTCTCGTCGTCAGATGCAAACGCTGCGAGCTCCTGCACTTTATGGACCTTTTCTTTTTCAGGCTTGGGTTTTGCGTCGGTCGTGGTCTCCACAAGTGCATCCTCCGCCTTGCTTGTATCAGGTGTCTGCTTCTTTGATCGCCGTCTTAAATTCACTTTTCGAATGAGCACGCCGGGGCAGATCTCGTACACCCATCGGTCAACAACGTCAGTGTACTGTACACACATGGGGCGGATCTTCTTCACGGCCGCTCGTGCAAACGCGAGAAACTTGTCGTTTTCTTTCGCGGCAATGTCGCTTTCCGATTCGCGCGCAGCGGCATCAACAATGTGCCTCGTGGTTGCTTGCTCCAGTGCCTGCTGCTGCGCTTGAAGGGGTGACAACGGCAGGAAACACTCGAAGCGCTGGCCCGACTCGGTCGTCATGAGCTGCGTACGTAGCTGCTCGCGCGCGTCGGTTGGTGGCGTGAATCCGTCGCGGCTCGCGTGGATTTGGACAACATAGCTTGGATCAGCCACGGGTATCGCCCCACGGACTACACACACGCCACTGAGCGCCACCACAAGCACCAGCAGCACGCGCATACTTCGTCCCCTTTCCTTTCTGGTTGCTGTTTTGTTACGTGGCGACTGTGGGGAAATATTTTGGTTCAACCTGCTAAGTTCGCGGTCGTGAAATTGAACTCTCCAAAAGCGAACTTACTAGGAGTTCCAGACTGACATCCGAGTGTGATTGTCAGCATCAACGAGGACATGAGGGGCTCTGGCTGGGACTGGCGCATCACGGCGGCGTTCGCTGTGGGCACCGCTGTGACCGCTGCGACGGTCGCCCTGCTGCCACCGCTCCAGAAACGCCTGCGCCATCCTGAGGTCGCGCAGCAGATCCCGTTGTCAACGTACCTGGCCTTTGACATTGGCGTGCGGATCCGGTCGTATCTGTTGGGTCTGGGTGGTGTCTCCGGTAAACTCACCAAGATTCCAGACGTCGAAACCATCGCGCCAGGCGTCATCCGCATTCTCGGCCAGAACCCCAGCCGCATGACGCTTCGTGGTACAAACACATACTTGCTGGGCCACGGTCCGCGGCGTGTTCTCATCGATGCCAGCGACGGCAACGCCAGCTACATGGAGAACCTGCGCCGCGTGTGCGAGTTCCACGGCATCGAGGAGATCACAGATTTGGTGATCACACACGGCCACACTGACCACATTGGCGGGGTTTTGTGTGTGCGCGACGCGTTCCCACGCATCGTCATGTGGAAGTACATGCCCGGCGGCGGCGACGACCGCAAGTTGCGCTACTCAAACGCCGAGTGCGAAGCGCTGCTGATTCGGCCGCTCGGTCACAACCAGAGCTTTGCGCTTTCAGGGATGGACAACGTAGTGTTGCGCACCGAGTACATGCCCGGGCACTGTGCCGACCACGTGTGTTTCTTGCTCGAAGACAAGGCGGCGTCGACCGTGGCCTTGTTTTCCGGCGATTGTATTTTGGGCGAAGGTAGCTGTGTGTTCGATTCGCTCGGGGACCTCATGAAGTCTCTTCAGCGGCTTCGCTCGCTGGCGCCGTACGTGATCTACCCCGCGCATGGCCCCGTCGTGGAAAACGCCGCTGCCAAGATTGAAGAATACATCACCCATCGCCAGCAACGCGAACAGGACGTTGTCCAGGCGCTGCAGTCAACGACCAAACCGCTCACATCGAAAGAGCTGGTGGGCGTCATCTACAGCAAACTCCCGTTTTTGCTCAGCCTCGCAGCTCGCAAGTCTATGGAAACCCACTTGGAAAAGCTGGTGCATGAACGACGCGTACGACGGACCGCGCCAAGCTCTTGGCTCGGCAGTGCGACGTACGAGTGGTTGTCTGCCTAACTTCATGGACACTGGTGCGTACAGTGAAAGGCAGATGTGACAGTGGTCTATGACAACGTGAGAAGTAATAAAACAAAGTTTTTTGAACTGGCGGTGAACGAGGTACTGAGGGAGAGACGTGGAACTACACAGGAATCCGCTTACGTGCTGGCAGCGATTCGTTCGCGAATGCGACTAGCGCTGAGTGTGCTGCGATCGGTGCGGCGCACTAGCCGCGTGAAGAACCCTCCGAGGTGGTGCGTGAGGCCCCACGCCAACAGCTCGTCGATTTGGTCCATGTCACTCGTCGAGCCCACCACCAGTAGACGGCTGTCTGTGCACTGCGTCGCCGGTCCTAATGTGTCCACCATATCGACCATTTCAACGCTCAGTGCGCTGTTGATACTGGTCACAAATGCCAGTACTTTGCACTTGCGAATCGCCAGTGGCTCGATGAGTTGAGCATACGGTTTCGTTTCGAGCAACTCCTTGGTCGCTGTGATGCCGATGATGAGCCGTTCTCTGCACACACTCGCCGCCAATGCCAATAGCTTGCGATGGCCGTTGTGGAGGTGGTCGAACGTCCCGTTCACGACGACGACTTGGTGTTTGGCGTAGCTGCCTTCACCGTTGTTAAAATAGCTCACGCTGGAGCGTGTAAACGAGCGCAGTTTCAGCGCCGGCGATCGATACGGCACGGGCAAGTGCTGCCCACGCTGCAGCCACTTGGTGTCGTGCGAGGCCGTCGCAAGCTCCCCGTAGACGACGCTCAATTCAGGCAGATACAATAGATCATCCCACGCGAGAGGGGAGCACTGGGGTGATACAATCTTGATGTC